>ML793503.1:222600-251954 GCA_009831015.1 Picea engelmannii
AATTTTTGTTCAACAAAGGAGGCAAAGCTTGACAAAGAATGTAGTATATTATGACATGTGGTGACATGATGGGCATGAATCTCATAGTCTAAGATACCATGAGAGAGATTATTAGTTGACTCTATACCTAAGGACTTGCTTAAGAAGTGGACTTAGTTGAGTAGGACTTGGGAGATGTGGAGATGGAATCAGTGAAACAATAAGACATTCCTTTGTGGCAACTTTGTGGTAAAAAACTCAGATATGTTTTGTTATGAAAACACTTATGACTATCATCGAGCAACGGATTTGGTTTCCGTCATGGCATATCCCCTTCGAGTTTTGATGTAAATCTATTTTATGTATATAATATAAAGATGATCTAGTATGGTTTTTTAGCTTAAAAAAGTAATTTAACTATTTCAAAAATTAGTTATATATATATATATATATATATATATAGATCATCTTTATATTATATACATAAAATAGATTTACATCAAAACTCGAAGGGGATATATATACACACATATATGTACACACACACACACACACACATATATATATACACACACACACACACATATATATATATACACACACACACACACACATATATATATACACACACACACACACATATATATATATATACATATGTGTATACACACACATATATGTGTGTGTGTGTGTATATATGTGTGTGTGTGTGTGTGTGTGTATACACACACATATGTGTGTGTGTGTATATACACACACACATATGTGTGTGTATACACAAACAATATATATATATATGTGTGTGTGTGTGTGTGTGTATACATATATGCGTATGTATATATATATGTATGTCTATGTATATATATGTATGTATGTATACACACACACACACACACACACACACACACACACACACACACATATATATAGAGAGAGAGATTTAAAAAAATAAGATTAATATTATATAATTGTCGGCAACTCAATGTTTGATGTGGATGTTAGATAAAACATTTTTGAAAAAATAAATTTTCTATTTTAACTTATTATCATTAATATTTTTTTTATATCATTCTTCAACCAAAAAAACAAAAAGAAATTATTTACCTTATCTTCAAAAAGAATCATTCGTGAAATAAAAGCCTTCTATCTTAGACATCAAATACAAAGCAATAATAATAATCATTATAATTGAAACAAATGATTTCTCGAATTTTTTTTCCACAGAAAAAAAATCCTTGTATTCATATTTCATAGTTAGAAATCAAATACACTTTGACTGGCTTTTCAACCCTAGATTCAAAACGGAAATCCCCAGTTTTTCCCTACCAAGAAGAAACCGACCTTAATTACAACCCATATACTAGAAAATCACAGCTCTTACAACCTTAAAAACTTAAAGACGCTTCTTGCTTATTCTAGTACCAAGGTATTCGTATCATAATCAAGAAACTATCCAAAGTTCTTAAACATATTTCCAATCGGATATCATATGCATTAAAAAAATGGCTTTTGTACTACTAGCAACATGGTATTGTCCTTTGACTCCTATTCAATCAACATACCTTCATGTAATGTTATTGCCTCTTTAGAAAGAGAAACAACCCTATGATTGTATTCTCTATAGATATGGGTAAAAGTAAGCATATCCATTTTCCATTTCAACATCTAGATTCTGCTCATGTTGGACCCAAAGGAAAATTATGAAAACTACTTCTTCCACTTACCTAATTCAGGACAATTTTAGAATCTTACGGTATCTGAAACCTCTTTGCCTTATGTTCCGTCATTGTATACAATAAGATCCAAAGAGTGCATAGTTCTACCCTATTATTTGTTCCCAACCTCGCACCATACCTCAAAGAGAAAACATGTGAGCAATAAAAAAAGAGCAAGGCTCACAAGCCACATTCTCCTAGGGCTCCTTGGCATGCTCCATCAAAATAACCCCACATGCAAGTTTGGTATATGTAAGGGTCCTGTAAGACTAAGGTTGAACTTTTTTGAGGGACTTTCTTCTCTCTCCAAAGGATAATCTCAACTGATGTACAAGTGAAATATTCTAGGTTGTAAAAGTGGGAAAAACTCCCTTATTTTGGTGTTGGACTTTCGTCAAACACTTTGCATGCTTCTGTATTTATGGCTGTAGGTGAAATTTGAATGGACAACAGACTGTCTCTTCATTTTGTTTGCTGATATGTTGGTTTTCTAACCCCTTATGCCTCCCCAATGAAATGTCAAGTGCAATTTTTGATGTTTGGACCAAACCCATAAAATTATGATGAAAAACATTCACATTTAGAGGAACCAATTCACTAAACAATGGTTGTTCTTTTATTAATATCAATGTTGTACAATAACAATAAAAATAAGGTAGAAATACCTCTCACAATTGAAGAGAATGACTAAGGAATGAGACTAGGAACCTCAGATCACATACAACCATGAGAATAAAGCCCAAAACTGTCCACATGTGCTGGTAAGGGGGATGGCCCAGGTAATTATTGCAGCGTCCTCTTATTGGAATGAGCCAACAACTCCAAACTCAGCAAGATATCACTCTCTATACAAGATACAGTCAGCCAATGGATAGCAACCAACAACAACCTCCCCTTATCCCTCCCACGCAG
The DNA here is from genome assembly GCA_009831015.1 of Picea engelmannii. Taxonomy (NCBI): domain Eukaryota; kingdom Viridiplantae; phylum Streptophyta; class Pinopsida; order Pinales; family Pinaceae; genus Picea; species Picea engelmannii. The sequence goes on from ML793503.1 coordinate 225,207, forward strand.
CTCCAAGAGAGACACACAACCTCTGGAAATGAGGAACACAGCCAGCCCAATAAATATGCAGCTCCAGAAATATGATCAACAAGGGGGTGCGCCCAACCAAGGTCCCCACGACTTGGAAAGGTGTCAAAACGCAGCCTCCAATAGACCACACGCAGCTGGAAATGGAGGATGGGTCCAACTCAAGAAGAAGACGCCCAATACCTCCCACGTGCCAAAGAGGAAATGCCTCCTCTCTTCTCAGATCTGAAAATGAAGTCTTCTCCAATTAATCTCCATGAAAACACAATGCCAATACCTGCAGATGAGAAGCCGGAATGGCTTCTCCAATCTCCCAGCTAGGACAGATAGTTTCACTGCCGAATTCGAGTGCCGAAATGGGTTTCCAGTTGAAACCCTCATTTGCTCACCGAGCTCTTCTCCAAACCCAATTTTCTAAATGAATAGTCAATAATCCCTTTTCCACCATCAACTGTCTTTTTATTCCTTCACTTTTCTTTTTCTCCATTAAAATATTCATTTAATTAATAATTGGAGAGAAATACCCTCAAAGAGGGGTTTAATATTAATAAACTCACTTTTCCTAAGTTTTCACTTTATAATTCGAAAGCGACTTTACCAATATCATTTCCCTAACTCATCCGTCTAATGGTTTACGGGAAACTGTGTAAACCACCACGGTATTCTAACTGCCTAGGGAGAATGGGACATTACAACAAGCCTCTCAACATTTGCTTCCTTATCTTCAAAGGTTGATATGTTTCGTGTGATCCAAATACCCAAATGACATAGCTTGGGATAGTCTTTACCAAACCTATGGCACCATCATTATCCAATCTTCAAAACAATCCAATAGAGTTAATTTAGTCCATTGGTGTTGTATATTGAATGATTTAAACAACTCCTTCCAAACCTCCTTAGTAAAAGAACAATGCATAAAGAGATGATTCACTGACTCATTTTCACTTTTACACAAACAACATCATTTAGGCCCATTCCAACCTCGATTTTGGCCATTGTCCCATGTTAAATTTTTGTTTACAAGCACCATCCACAAGAAAATATTAATTTTTAAAGGATCGTCCAGCTTCCATGGCAAACTCCACCACCACTACCCCTCATTTCCAACATTTTCCCCCATCTTAACCTCATAGATTAACTTTGTTGTCGGTATTCTTCTTGTTGTATTTATGGACCAACAAATTTCATCTTCCTGCTCTAAAAGAGAAATTGCATTGTGTTTGAGCTCATTTACATAAAGGTTCCATTCACCTACCAAGTCATCCTGAAGCCTGAGCTTCTCCGCCAATTTCCATCCTTGTAATGTTGTACCCTGTATCGCATCTCTCGATGCATCTACCAGGTTTTTTTACCTTTAAGATGGATATTTCTTCTTAAATGTTTAGAAATCCAAAACAAAATCCGACATCCAAACCATGGGTCTTCTTCCACTTTCACCTAGGAACCACTGCCAATTTTCTAGGCTACCCATGGGCCTAAAATCTCATGAGCTTTGACTAATCCTTTCCATACATTTGAGGCTACTTTAACATATTTATCCTCTAGTCTAATCCATTCCTCCATATCTTTGTTCTCCAAATACTTCACCTTCATTATCTTGCCCCACAATCTTTGGTTAAACAACATCCTCCAAAGACTTTTTGCAGCTAGTGCATGTCCAAACACATGTAATTTTTTTAGCCCCCAACCACCATGTTCCTTTTTGTTTATTTTCCTAGTCAACTTGATGAGAGAAATGCCCTCCTTTTCCTTGCTTCCCAACCATAGAAAACTATAACACTTCCTTTGAATCCTTTCCAAAATACTTTTTTGCATATATGCAATAGAAAGCGAGTAGAAAAGTACACTCTCAAGAACCGATTTTACCAATACCAACCTTCCCCCTCTCGACAACCATCAATGTCACCAATAGTTGATTCAATATTTGATTTTTCTAACTAACCAAAGCTAGTCCTCAATTTTATAATTATTCGGTTTTAACAAAAATCCCAAATGTTTTAATCCTTTATCAAAGGGCTCCATCCTTAGTGTGAATAATAGGGTTATCCACCTTTGCAAATTTTCACTCAAATCATTGTACAAATGACATGATTTGCTCATATTTACTTCCAATCCTATTGATATGCAAAAAATATCAATGATGTTTTTGAAGGACTTCCATTCTTACAGAGATCCTCTACCAAAGAGTAGAATGTTGTTAACAAATAAAAAGTGCATTACCACTATGCCTAATATTTTAATCCCTTTTATCTTACCATATCGCTTTGCTTCCTAGATCAATCTACTCAAAGCTTCTACTACTATAGAAAAAAAAATGACAATGGACAACCTTGCTCAAGTCCCCAAGAAGCCCTGAATAATCTTGAAGGTGACCCATTTATCAAGACTGCAAAATTAGCAAATTTAGACACCCCATAATCCAATTCACAGATTGAACATTCAAACTATCTTATAAGAGAAATAGCCTCAAAAAATCTTGACTGACTTTGTCATAAGACTCAGACATATCTATTTTCATGCTACTGCCGACAATTTCTCTCCTTTAATTGTGTGTATCACCTCCTGTGTCATCCCCACTGCATCATGTATTTGTATATTAGAGAGAAAACTGAATTTCTCTTCGGATATTGAATTTGAGAGAGTTTCCTTGACTATATTCGCTATTATCTTCAAAATAATCTCAAGATTACAAAGATAAATCGATCTAAAATCTTCAAATAAAAGAGGATTTTTTTTTTTAGGTATCAAAGCTATGAATGTTGCATTCATTTCCCCTAATACTTTACCATAAGGTTTTGAATCCTCTATAACCCTTATTAGGTCATCCACTAGAAACTCATAAAATCCCAAGTAAAATTCAACGGTCCACCCATCTGGTCATGGGCTTTTCACCTTCTTGAAAGTGGTCAAGACTGTCTTTAATTCCTCCTTTGTTACTATCGCAGCTAGACTCTCATTTACATCCTTGTCAAATAGTCTAGGAAACAACCTAACCACCCTCGTGATCTCACTAAAATTATTGTTATCATTTTCTTTAAACAGAGACTGAAAGTGAGAATTACCCACAATAGTTAGATCCTTGAAGGAGAATACCTTGGCTCCATCTGATATCTCTATTTCCCAGATCATGTTGAAGTTTTTTCTGTAGGTCGCATACTCGTGGAAAAGGTGTGTGTTGCTATCACCTTCTTTGAGCCATATAGCCTGACTCTTGGGTCTCCATTTGATCTCCTCAAGATCCAATAAATCTTTCCTTTTTCTTTCCAATTTCCTCAAAAGATTGAACTCCTCTTCCAAAAAGACCCCTTGTATTTTGGTTGAAAAGTGTCTCTATGGAATTCTCCACCTCATACAAATCCTTTTGGTTTTTCTTCTCCCTATCACTGGCCCAAACAAAAGCCAATTTCTTCACCCTTATCAATTTTTTTGAGAACTAATACATTATTGATGCACCATTTTGAGCCTCATATTTCTTCCAATTCTCTTGGACAAGTTTCCTGGAACTTTCCTCCTGTAGCCATGCATGATTGAATTTGAAGGGAGCATGTGGTTTTAGGTCCAACTCATCAAATTTCAAAGGAATGGGCACATGGTATGAAATCCCTCTTGTTCCTACCCATGACTTGTACATGTCGAACTCCTCCAATTCAGTTTTAGCGACTAAGAAACCATATAGTCTCTTTGCAATCCCATCCCTACCTCTCCGAGAATTCCGCCAAGTAGGCGCCACCTTATGTGTCTCAACATCAACCAATTTCATCTCTTCAAACAGTCTTGTAAAATAATCTGCTAGAGGATCTGCTCTTGCTTTCTTCCCCTAATACTCATTGGAATTCAAAGTTAAATTTATGTCCTCACTGAATATCACATTGTCCCCACTAATTAACTGTTGATCTCTGACAAAGTCCCAAAACTGTTTCCTTTCCAGATAAGGAGCATATGTTGGACACAATGGTATGATATTGTCATTGATTCCAACAGGGTGTAGAAGAATCCATTATAAACCTAAAGCTCAAAAGGAAGAAAATTAATTGAAGCTCAGAAGAGATGACGCACAAAAGTCGTTCATTCTTATTTCGGGACAATCTAGGATCATTAGATCGAGGTGAAGTTAGAGGTTGGGAGGATTATATCTCAACCATCAGATCTGAAGTAGGAGATTTGGATGATCTCACGAGTCGTTAGATCAAGGAGGGACTTTGGATGAATTCTCAAGAATCTGATCAAGTTTAGTGGAAGGATAATGTAAGTCGCAATATCCCGGAGTCTCAGATTAAGAGAACTCATGCAGACTGTTTATCTAAGATCTCCTCGAGAGCAACATGAGTCATTGGATCAGGTGGTAAACTCTGGCATTGACCACTCTGACAAAAAGGATTCTAGAACGGGTAAATTTATTCGAAGGTCAAAGCCCCGAAGTCACGAACTCCATTCAACTTCGGCGCTGACTACTCCGGAAAAAAGGAGTCTAGAAAAGGTAAATTTACCCAAAGGCCGAAGCCATAAAGTCACAAACTCCGGTCAACTCTGGCACTGACCACTCTAGCAAAAAGGAGTCTAGAACAGGTAAATTTACCTGAAGGCCGAATCCTGAAACCACAATCTCTGGTCATCTTTGGTGCTAACCACTCCAACGAAAAGGAGTCTAAAACAAGTAATTTTACTCGAAGGCCGAAGCCCTGAAGTCACGAGCTCCCATTGACCGTCGGATCAGAGGAAGAATAGGAAATCCTGTCAACAATTGATCTATTCAAAGCGCACCAAGAAAGAAGGTGGTCAACTCTAGACTTGACCTACTACGATGGTAAACAACTCAGATAAACCAAGAACTCTTGAACCTCGGAGTTCCAGAATAAACGAAGGCCACAGGATCAAGACAGTTGAAAATCTACGGTGGTATATCTATTCAGCACTTCGGAAATAATCAAAGGATAATACAAAACTGCCAAAACTCCCATAGCCACGAAGTACTGAAGTCACAAAGTAAGACATGTGGAAAAAGACGAATATGACACGTGGCCCAATCAAATGGTGACAAGTGTCATGGTCGATGTGGCACATAAGGACTGTAAAAGTCACAAATTAGGGTGACACATGGCAATCACTCAGCTAATGCCACGTCAACAATGATGTCAATAAGCTACGTCACTTTGGGAGTACATCCTTTGGGGATATCATGCTTCTCCTACCAACAAAACTACTTGAAGCGTCGAAGGCCGAAGTCATGAATAGTCAAATACCCGGAGAGCAGGAGCTCCTTTGTGCCTAAGTCTATGTTCCCAACTCCTAGACTTATGAAGGTTATCAAACATGGAGTGTTAATAAACCCTTCGACGAAATTTTCTCCGGAAGAGTTGGAAGATTGCAAAGGCCTAAGTCCCGAAACGTCGAAGTCCCGAAATGGACGAGAACCGTCCATCTCAAATGTACAAATAAAATGTGACCGTTAATCTTGATAAGCGAATAAGCACTCATTTGGCTTAGGTCTTAGTCACCTCCTATCGTCATATGGAATAAAGGTCCTGAAAATGCATCTGTACGAATTTAACATGCAGAGGAAGAAACTTTGAACCAAACAGGATCTGGATTATGTTCTGATTGATATTAAGTGATCAAATACATCCAATGCATTGGAAAGCTAATCGAAAAGTTCAATTATGATCTGTTGGAGAACCGGGGATGTAAGAGAAGCTTACGAATAAAATAAAAAAGTCATGGGATCGAATTAAAATAAATCGATCCATACCTGTGATCGATTTATGAAAAATACCTCTTACTAAATTGACAAGATTTTACGTTAATGCATAAATAGAAATAGAGGGAGATATTAATTCTAAATTAAAAGACAAATGTTATTACTGTTAATTTAAATGAGGAGGTGCAATGGTCCAAACAAAGGGACACACTGCTTCAATGCTCACACCAGTAAGAAGACTATATAAGCAAGAAAGAATGGTGAAGAAGAAGTGTCTTTGCAGTCCAGATCAGAGACCAAAAGCAGAAGCAGAGTCCAAAGAAGAAGAACTGATGATACTTATGCAGTGAGGGTGGAAGGGAGGAGCAAGGAAGGATTCACATCCTTTATTAAGTAAAGTGTGAATAAAAGGGAGTTGGTGCTTCTTAGGGTTGGTGCCCAAAAAACAAGGGAGTTGGTACCCTAAAGACAAGTGAATTGGTGCTTCCTAGGGTTGGTGCCCTAAAACAAGGGAGTTGGTGCTTCCTAGGGTTGGTTCCCTGAAGAAGGGGATTTGTGTCTCCTAGTGTTGGTGCTCTAAAAAGGATTGGTTTCCTTCATTATCTCAGATTACTCTTTATAAAAACTTGTAATTCATGTTAATTATATTTATATAATTGATTTTATATACGAGTCCATTATTGATCTTTGTAATTGGAAGGTAGATCCTGAAATGGATCAGCAAGAGGGAAAGTCTTCCAACAAAGCACCATTGTTTAATGGAGGTGGTTATGCTCTCTGGAAAATAATAATGTAAAGCTACATGTTGGCTCTTGGTTTTGATGTCTGGCAATATGTTGTAGATGGTTACACTGCACCGACTACTCCACCCACATATAATGCAGGAAAGAAGATTTGTAATGACAACTCAAGAGAAGTTAATGCCATTCTAGGAGGATTAACAAGTTTTATATGTGTGAAGGTAATGCATTGTAAGTCAACTAAGGAAATTTGGGACAAATTAGAGGTTGCATATGAAGGAAATAACAAAGTCAAGGAAGCCAAACTGCAAACCTATAGAGCTTAATTCGAAAATTTGAAAATGAAAGAAGAAGAGAACATTGTCGAATACTTTCATAGGGTAGATGAGGTAGTTAATTCAATTAGGGCAGCAGGAGAAGAACTTATCGATAAACCTATTGTACAAAAGATCTTAAGGTCATTACCTATGAGATATGATGCCAATATTTCCACAATTGAAGATAGTCCAGAACTTAACAAACTCACAGTAGATCAACTTCATGGAATTTTTACAGCATAGGATATGAGAACATGGAGCGAAAAACCATCAAAAGGAGAAACAACCTTTAAAGCATCTAAAACAAAGATGAGGCAGGAGAAAAAGACCAATGACGAATTATCAAATATATCTGATGAAGAAATTTCCAACTTTATGAAAAAACTCAAGAAAGGGACTGAGAAATACAAAGGAAAGACTCCTCTAATATGTTTCAACTGTGGAAAAATTGGACACTTTGCCAATAAATGTCCCTATCCTAAACATGAGGAAAATCAGAAGAAAAGCAAAACCAAAGATAAAAAGAAGTTCTATAAAAAGAAGAAAACGTTCTTTACCCAAGAAGACAGTAGCTCATTTGAAGAAAGTGAAGAAGAAGAGCTAGAGATTCTATTTATGGGAATAAAAACTCAAGATGATAATCATTCAGAAAATGAAGAAGAAGTGAACCTTGAGGAAGAATTCATTCGTGCAATTGAATAACTAAGAAAATCTAAAAACCAAAACAAGTTACTCAGGGAACAACTTCTAGAGATCGAAGAAACTACTAAATCAAGAGAAAATGAATTTTCCATAACCCGTAGTGAGTAAGAACAATTGGTTATTAAGTTAAAAACTCAACCCCGAGAAACTAAAAGAAAAGAACAAATATTGAATAAACAACTCAATGAAAAACAACAAATATGTAAGATATTGGAGGATGAAATAGTTCAACTAAAAGAGAAATTAGAAAAAGAAGATATCCAGTCTAAGTTTGAAAACAACTCAATAATCTTGAATAACATTCTTATCAATCATAGATCATCAAATGATAAGACAGGACTAGGATATGATCCCTCTACAGAACAAGAAAATGACAAAATCAGCTATGCAGATGTCCTTAAAAACCCCATAAGAAGAAAAGAAAACAAGACAAGAACAACACCATTGAAAACTATCCCCAAAAACAAAAATATGCACTTCCTACTAAAGGAAAATATGACCAAAAGAATAGAATCATTAGAAGGAATCGCTCTAATAGAAATCAATATATCTTCCTTGGTTATTGTTATTCCTACAAAAATTTTGGACATAAAGCAATACACTGTAAAGCTTATAGAAAGTACAATCCAAGAAATGTCCAAAGAAGAAATTATAACTCCTTCTCTCCCTTACAAGACTACAATATTGAATGTTACAAATGCAACAACTATGTTCATAAAGCTAGTGAATGTAGATTGTCAAAATATGACAAAAAGATAAATATTCCCAATAATAAAAAAATATGGAAGAAAAAGCAAACATAGTGCAATGTAGCCCTATATGCGAGAAACCAAGGATGTCAGTGCTATATAGATAGTGGATGTTCCAAACACATGAATGGAGATCAAAGCAAATTTCTCAAGTTAAACAAGAAAGGAAAAGGAAAAGTAACCTTTGGATATAGTATGTCAGTCAAAATACTAGGAAAAGGCACTGTTAGTTTAGGAAATCAAAAAACCAAAGAAGAAGATGTACTTCTGATAGAAAATCTCAAACTTAATCTCCTATCTGTAAGTCAGACATGTAATCAGGGTCACATATTCACCTTTGATTCTTAGAAATGTGAGATCAGAAAAAAGGACACTGGAAAGTTGGTAGAAATTGCACCAAGAGCATTTAGCAATGTGTACATCCTTAATATATATGAAGGAGAAAAATGTTGTTTAAACCAAGTAGATGAAAGATGGGTATGGAATAGAAGGTTGGGACATTTAATCTTTGACAACTTGATCAAAGCCAAAGAGAAGGAAGCAGTAAGGGATCTACCAAAAGTTATTAAGCCTTCAGATTCTATTTGTAAACATTGTCAAATAGGGAAGCAAACAAGAGTTAGGTTCAAAACAAAAGAGCATTCCACAACAAAACCATTAGAACTTATTCACACAGATTTATATGGACCTACTAGAACTAAAAGTACTTATGGTGAACATTATTTTATGTTGATCATTGATGATTACAAAAGATTGACCTAGGTATACTTTCTAAAAGAAAAATCAGAAGCCTTTGAGAAGTTTAAAACATACAAAGATCTTATAGAGAATGAAACAGATCTCAAAATCAAATGTATGATATCAGGCAATGGAGGAGAATTCACCTCTAAAGAGTTCATTCAATTTTGTGAAAATCATGGTATCGAAAGACAATTTATAGCTCCCAGGACTCCTCAATATAATGGAGTAGTAGAAAGGAAAAATAAAACAGTTCAAGAAGATGCAAGAACCATGCTAAATGAAGCCAAGCTTCCAGATAAATTCTGGAGAGATGCAATCTACACAACAGTCCACATACTTAATCGAGCTCAATTGAGACCCAACCATGACAAAACTCCTTATGAACTATGGTTGGCAGGCCAACATCTGTAAAACACTTTAGAATTTTTGGAAGTAAATGTTACATTAAGAAAGATGAAGATAATTTAGGAAAGTTTGATCCAAGATTTGATTAAGGGATATTTTTAGGGTATTCACCTAATAAGAAAGCATACAAATGTTATATTATTAGACTACAAAATATAGTGGAAAGTGCCAATGTAAAGATAGATGATCTAAAACTAAAGAAGAGCATATCCCAAGACATAAAAAATTGATAAAAAAAATATCAGCAATAAGATGATGATGTAGAATCTTAGCAAGAAGTTGATGATAATGAAACACATGAAAATGAACCGTATATTGATGAAGAAGACAATGAAGAAACACCCTTGCCAAAAGCTCCATCAAAAAGAGTTCAAAAGAATCATCTAGAAAGTCAGATTATTGGATATAAAAATGCAAGAGTGGAAACAAGAAGGAAACTCACATTTGACTCAGAACAAACAATGTTATCCCTAATAGAACCTAAGTCATTTAAAGAAGCCATAAAAAGTAAAGATTGGATAAACGCAATGAATGAAGAACTAGACCAAATAGAGAAGAACCAGACTTGGGAACTAGTTCCAAGATCCAAGGACAAGAATGTGGTAGGGACCAAGTGGATATTCAAGAACAAACTAAATGAAAAAGGGGAGATTATAAAGAACAAAGAAAAATTAGTTTGAAAAGGATATTCCCAAGTGGAAGGTATTGATTTTGAAGAGACTTTTGCTCCAGTAGCAAGACTTGAGGCCATCAGAATGTTCTTGGCATTTGCATGCTTCAAAATTTTCAAAATCTATCATATGGATTTTATGTCAACATTATTTAATGGAACATTAGAAGAAGAAGTCTATGTTGAGAAACCAGAAGGATTGATGTTAACAGAAAATCGGGACTATGTGTGCAAGCTAAAAAAGGCCTTGTATGGTCTTAAACAAGCTCTCGGAGCATGGTTCTCAAGGCTTGATCAATACCTGCAAAAAAAAGGGATATAAGAGAGGGACTACTGGCAACAAATTATACATCAAAATTGAGGATCAAATCATAATCGTTGTGTTGTTATATGTAGATGACATCATATTTGGAAGTAATCTTACTATACTAAGAAAAAAGTTTACAATCAAAATGCAAGAAGAATTTGAAATGTCTATGTTGGGAGAACTGTCCTTATTCTTAGGTTTACAAGTAACTCAAAAAGAGAGAGGAATATTTGTTTCCCAAACCAAATATATCAAGGAAATGATAAACAAAATCCAAATGGAAGACAATAAACCTATGAGTACTCCCATGGTCACTAGATGTTAACTAAGCCTAGAAGATGACTCACCAAAACTGTATCAAACAATTTACAGATCAATGGTTGGATGTCTGCTCTATTCAACATCAACATGACCTGACATCATGCAGGATGTAGGACTTGCAGGGAGATTTCAACCCGCACCTAAAGAAACTCACTTAAAAGTAGTAAAAATAATATTCAAATATCTTAAAGGCACCTTAGAACTTGGATTATGGTATCCAAAAGATAAAGACTTCAATCTAGCTGCATTCACTGATGCAGATTGGGTCGGTAGCATAGATGATAGGAAAAGCACCAGTGGAGAAGAATTATTTTTAGGAAAGTGTCTGGTAGCATGGCTAAGTAAGAAACAAACATCCACATCACTCTCCAAGGTAGAGGAAGAATACATTGTTGCTGCATCATGCTGCACACAAGTTCTTTGGATGAAGCAAACATTAGAAGATTTACAAATAGGATATGATGATCCCATTACTATTAATTGTGATAACACTAGTGCCATAAGATTCTCTAAAAATCTAGTAATGCATTCTAAAACCAAACACATTCCAATTAAATACCATTTCCTAAGAGATCAGGTTACCCAGAAGGTGGTTAAAATAGTATATGTGGACACCAAAGAACAAATTGCAGACATATTCACAAAACAGTTGCCTAGGAGTACTTTTGAAAATCTTTGACAGAAATTTGGAGTAATTCACATACCTCATTAAAACCATAAAAATCGTATCAGAAGAAAAGGGGCACATGGCTAGGGGGAGCAAAGAAAGACCCCCTCTTTCATTGCTGTCAAAGGGGGAGGAAATTGATAAGCAACATAAATAAAAATATTTGAAAGAAAAAGTTGCCATCAATGCCAAAGGGGGATAATGTTGGACATAGTGGTACGATATTGTCATTGATGTCAACAAGGTGTAGAAGAATCTAGTATAAACCCAAATCTCAGAAGGTGTTATAGAAAATCTTACCTCACCCCATGCAACTTTCTTGAATGGCCTTAACATTTCCCTATGCAAACTTGAAGTCCCCTTTTGTACTTCCCAAAGCTAAAAAAACATATTTTTCCACATATACACACTCTACCAGTTAGACAACATGTGTATACATAGATTGCACCACTACAACTCGTGTTGACACAGGGGCAGGCCCGAGGTTCAACTCTTCAACAACGCACCAACAAAACCCTAACTACTAGCCCTTTCAACAACACCTGCGAAGCAGATGAAGTCTCACCCGAGGTAGAGGCAGGGGGGTTGCAGGAATCAGGTGTCTACAACCTAGTTGGGACAGAGATCTGTGATTACAACACTTAACAGAGCACTTAGCCAATCAATATGCATTAGTTCATAAGTCCCATTCACATCGTAGATTAAACCCTAATTACAGAACAACGCAGTAATGATCAGATCAAACACTTCCAATCTCTTAGCACATAGCCTTAACTCAGATCTAGCATTCATTCACATCATTAATCACTAAGCTACAATATCATATGCATTCATTATACATATCATCAACAACACTAAGCAAATAATCACATAATCAACATCAATAACTTCGCACAAAGCACTTCAACACAGGATATGCATGGTTCACCCCAATGTGGGGCTACATCCACCAACTCTTCTTATTCTTCTTTATTAGTCTGCAAGCTTTGTACGTTCTTCTACTCCTGTGCACAAAGCCACAGAGCCAACTCCTCAAAGGACATGAGATCTACGCACGCCTCACCAGATCCTCCTTCCCCGAATTAGGTCAAGGCACAAGCCAACCCCTTAATAGCACACACCCTTACATAGTCTTTGCACATAGCTAACACTACTTCTTACATCGCTGAGCTATCTATTTATACATTAAAAAAAAGGCCTAAACATGGGTAAACCCATGGGCTGACATCCCATACCCGTTACATAAACCTTAAAATCCCCAAAAGCCCGCAAAATAGGTGAGATCTCCCGATCTCTACTTTGCCTAGGTGCTCCATCTTCAACCAGCCTGTCGAAGTCCCAAAAATGGTCAAACATGACCAATGTTTCCTCAAAACTTGGTCAAGGGCCAACAGGCCCCCGAAACTCACCTGTGACTCATCCTTAGTCACTCAGATTTGGGCAGGGCTACTTCGAAGGCATCGATCTTAGCTCGAGCTGCCTTGACTTGTTTCTTCGCTAGAGCCTCCTGCTTGATGAAAAATCACTTCCTTAGTAATAGGCCCTTCCGGGCGATGTTCCACTATCGCAACCAGTTGGTCTAGTTGTGAGCCTTGTCCTTAAACTTCTTAAAAAGTCGTGCATGCTTCATCCTGCACCAACTAGAGTCTCTATGTCACTTCCATAACCTTTCACTGGATGGCAGTAACCCACTGTTGGACTGCGCGGTGCTCCTGCGACCTCTTCATCTTCTCAACTGTAGTAAGAAACTTCATCTGTGCTTGTACGGTGGACGCCTGTTGCTTCGCCTCCTGGAGTTGTGCCTCCAATTTCCTCAGCTCAGGATCTTCTGCAAGGCACTCGTAGGTTTTCGCACTTCGATCACTTAATTGTTTACACTCTGAGGCCAATGCCCTGATTCTTTCTACTGCGTTCCTGAAATCGTTTTCCCTCTGATCGTGCACTTCTTGCGGAGTGCTTGACACTGCTTGGATTTCTAGCTCCATTACTCTTTCTTGAAGCTATTAAATGGCCTTAGCGAGCTTCCCCACTTGTATCTCTGTTGATTCTTCTTCCTCCTGTGCCAAGCCCGACACAGAGTGAAGTGCTTTAGTTACTGCCTCTTTGACCCCAATCTGTTTTGCGAGCAACTGGTCTTTCTCTTTCTAGATTTTCTTCTTGTCCTCCTCGAACATCGCCCTAAGTTCATCTTTCTCTTTCTGCGCAGCTTGAAGTTGCTCTAGGACCTCCTCCTTTTCTTTCTTTAAGGTCTCTGTGGCCTGCTCCTTTTCTTCTTGGAATCGACGGAGTCGAGCCTCTGTTGCATCTGCTAGCCTTCGTAATTGGGTTGGCTCATCCCCCAATTATACACTTTCTGCTGAAGAAGGCGCAGTAGGCATTGCGTGGCTCAAATGGATGGCTTGTTGTATGTCTTTGAGCTCCTTCTCTATTCTGTCATACATCGACTCTTGCTTTGCTACATGTTTCTGCAAGATGTCTTCTGAAGCGTCTTCTACAACTATGATTATGAGATCAATATCATCCACTGTGAGCACATTTTGCAACTGAGGCTTGTTGACTTGGGTCTTCTTTGGTGTTGAGGGTTTATGCAGAGAAACCTTCCTTTTCTTTGATGTCTCGTCCTCTGTAAGGGGATCTTTCGGTGGTGTCACTTTGCCTTTTTCTTTCTTGTATCCTTTTTCCCCTCCTTCCTCTTCGTTTACTTCGTCTCCTTCTCCTCCTGCAGGTGAGTCAGGTGCATTTTCCTCCGATGCATTGTCCTTCTCATCACTTTCTATGTCTCACACTTCCTCCTTTTTCTTCTTTTTCTTTGCGCTGCTCTGTCCATCATGTTCGACTCGGGTGACTAATGGACTTCTGATGATGTCGGGGTCGGAAAGTTCGACATCTTCCATTGGTACAAGAAATTATGCTAACCATTCCTTAGTGATCTCTTCCATGTCCTCCTCGATCAACTTATAGTAAGACTGCAACTCATCCTTACTTTCATCCCTACGCGCGGTGATGTATATGAAGTGTCGGTCTGCACATAACTTCACTAGTGGCCTATACTGATGGAGTGTATTCGGTGTCATTCAGGGGAATGATTCAATGGCACACTTCAGTTGTAGTTAGTAAGTATGGAAGACAACATTCGATTTCCATTGTTTCGCTATATCATTCGTGTACCACAAGGTGGAGAACCTTGTGGCCACCAGCTCCGATGCCTCTACTTCTAGGAATGCTGATCCTTCTGGCATTTTCCAAGTGAAAAATGTGATTAGTACCAATAGCCAACTAAAGTGAAACTCATATCCTTGATATTGTTCTTCGCGACAGTCATTTTCCAGCTCGTTGTCGAGGTAAATCGCCTAATTCATCTGCATTCCTTCGACGCATTTCCCTGCGAGGTCCACTACGAACCCTGTGACTTGTGTCGGCCAGTTCTTTCTGACGAGCTTACCAACTATCAGTTGGCAAGCAAGGAAAACTGCGCCATCCTGGATGGAGGCTACCTTGTAGCCTTTCTTCCCCTTCTCTACATCACCATAATCTTCTTTTATACACTGGGTCAAGGAGAGATCTGACGTCTTCCCTGGGTAGAATTGGTGAGGGTCCGATCCTTTCATGCTCAATCCAGTGATCAGGTGGATCAATGTGGGATCCACAGTGATGCACCTATATAACCAAACATAACCTCCATGATAGCACGACAGGAGGAGTTTAATGCAAGCGTTAACCTCTTGATGTCGGGCGAAGTGGGGGATCTTCACCACGTTCAAGATCGTGGAGCATGTGAGATCCTTAATCCATGATTGGGGAACTATCTTGGGATTCTTCCCAGTCGTATTCATCAGTTACCTATGCGGCGCAAGCATTGCATAGTTCTTTCGGTGTCCAAGGTTGAAGTCACTGATATTGAGATCTGGGATCAGTCCCAACTGAGGTCCAACTGTGCGTATCCCCTTTGGGAGGTACGTAGTGATCAACATGTATTCGAACTCATGTGGGATACTGTCGTGGTTAACCACGCCAGTCAAAGACGGGATGTAGTCTGGAAAGACTGATGGGATCTACTTCACGTTAGCTAGATCATCGCGGTGTTTGCCTCATTTCTCAACAGCGCAGCCAGAACGTCGTCCAGTCAATGGGGATGCTTGCAATCTGCCAGTCGACAATGCCTGTATTTCTACATACATGACTTTCTCAGTCATGAGGTCTACAATAATCTCCTCCACAGACTTCTCTACCGCGCTACGCCAGCTCGACATTCACACTTGTACTCAAGGAGTTTGGGTAGGCGAACAGACAGACAAGGTAATCAAATAGACGACAAGGTCTAGACATTACGACGTGGTATGCAATCAATTCTTTGTTAGCTCAGATATCTCAATTTGCAAAAAGTGGTCCCAACACATCGTTCGACGAGTTAAATAGGCAAGCATCGTAACAGATCCCTCCAACAGGTAGGAATACATCCATCAATGTGCATCCATCCGTTATGGCGTGGTCTCAATGGTCCAACGATGATGTTTCCGTCAATAACTACATTTCTAGATGTTTCGAAGCGTCATTCTAATGGTCAGGACGCCTCCAACGATTATATAGCTTCGTCATGGCGAAGTCCCATTCTGTGTTGTTTTTCTATTCCAACGAAGTTCAAGTTCTGCAAGCCTGCCTTCTGCGAAGTCTTCTCTGGAACTTCCTGCAGTTTTTCTAACTTTGCTTTCTTCTTACTGAGCTTTCTTGCCTTATTTCTTGTGATTTGAGTCTCTGGGTTCCTCTTTCCATTCTTATTCTTATCTTCTCTCACCGTAGTAACTTTGCACTGATGGGGGTCTTTCAAAGGGTTAAAAGGTATACCTCTTCTCTTACTATCTCCGGGGTGGATGCACTTCTTTCCTGCATGGGCATGTTCTTTAAGACTTCTTGTGTTCTTTCAACTTCGACAACTAATTCTGTGGCCCTCTGTTGCTTTGACTTATCCTCTTGTTCTTCTATTAGTCACTCTATCTTTCTAGTTATGAAGTCCCTTAATTCTTGTTTTTTCTGTTCTGTAGCTTCCTCTTCTTCTTTCCTTCTGATTTGATCTTTCTCAATCCAGGTCTTTCCTAACAAGAGTGCAAAAGGAGAGTTGTTCTCAGCAAACATAATGACTTCAAATTCTTCTTCGGTCGATTTTCCATGAGCAATCATAGGTACATTAGTAACTCTTCCACATAGGGTTATCATCTTTCCTTGAAACAAACCTATCCTTCCCAATTTAGGTATCATAACAGGCTTTCCCAAAATTTCCCAAGTGCTTTCTGGCATAATATTCACTTGTATTTCCTTATCCAAGACATAATTTATGTCGAAGTCTCCTATTCTTGTTTCTATTTTAAGTTCTCTAGTAAACTGATGTCTCTATGATCATTCAATGTTTCTTTCAGTTGTAATAACATAGTCTCTGATTCTTTATAGTTTTCTAACATATCCTTAGTTCCTTCTTCATAGTTTTCTAGTCTCATGTTCATCTTTTCAAATTTGGAAATCATTCTAGGGCAATCCTCAACTTCATGGCCAATATCTTTACAAAAGAGACAAATAGGACCTATACCAAGGCATTCCTTAGCAAGATGTCCTGATCTTCCACAATTATAACATAGTGACAATCCTCTCTTTCTTTTAAACGATCCCCAACCTTTCCTGTACTGTGCACTGGGATCATAGTGATGGACCTGCAATCTGCAAAAAATCTTTCTAGGATCCTGCATCCACTTGTTAGTCCAAAAATTCTTTCTATGCATAGGAATAACATATCTTTCACTATCTCTATCAAATCTATTTAGATCGACTCTTTCTTCTAACTGTGCCCTAGTTTTCAGACTAGGACAAAATCTATCAAACATACCTAGATTCATACTTTCGAAAAAAAAATTTCGCACTTATCTTGCCTTTATCAGAGCACAAAGCTTTAAGATCTTACCTCTTTTCTTCAGATCAAACTTCTCTCTTAGCACAGAGCCTTCGCAAGTCAAGTAGAATACTACATACTACAACAACATATCTACACACAAAGCTTTCTCTTTTCTTCAGTTCCAAGCAATCACAGTTTCAGACCTCGACAACAGAACCATTTGTTGGCATAGGAGCAGACCCAAGGTTCAATGCTTCAACAATGCACCAACAAAACCCTAACTACCAGCCCTTTTGGCAACACCTGCGAAGCAGATGAAGTCTCACCCGAGGTAGAGGCAGGGGGGGGTTGCAGGAATCAGGTGTCTACAACCTAGCTGGGACACATATATGTGATTACAACACTTAACAAAGCACTTAGCCAATCAATATGCATTAGTTCATAAGTCCCATTCACATCGCAGATTAAACCCTAATTACAGAACAACACAGTAATGATCAGATCAAACACTTCCAATCGCTTAACACATAGCCTTAACTCAGATCTATCATTCATTCACATCATTAAGCACTAAGCTACAATATCAGATGGATTCATTATACATATCATCAACAACACTATGCAAATAATCACATAATCAGTCTTCTTGGGTCTCTTTCCTAACTGTTGCGTGCTTGCAGAGTGATAAGAAACCTTATTATTGTTGAATTTTTGGGCAGTTTTCTTTCTTATCATCTTTTTCATTAGTTGTCCTTGCATCTTGGTCTGAATGTTTGCTTCTTGGCATCCTGCTTGGCTTGTGTCTTTTTGCTTGTAGTAGGGTCTGTATATCAAGTTGTTATTCAGTCCTTGCATTTTCGTTTCTTTATATCGAAAATACAAAAAAAAAACATTTTTCTCATTTTGCATTTYGGAATTTTCTCTTTTGGTTGTTTAGTATTGATCTTGACATATGTGGAAAGATTGTATCTTATTGAAATTGTAGAGTTGCATTGAAATTTGCATTTGAAAATCTTACCATCTTTTGAGAATTGAASATTAGGACTTAGGTTTATGTTCATATTCATTACTTTGATATGTTGAGTCATAATATCATCARTTTCACGACCACATCTCTYGAGTAAACAAAATCCATTAAAAGTAACGTTGATTAACTAAAATTGATTAGAAACAATTTTATTTTTCAGAGTACACAAACAAGCATAGGATACAGGGCCTTGGAATAGGATTTTGTGAGTAAAATTATCCAAGGATATTAAACTAAACATATGTGTCTGAATAGAGACTCATGAAATCCATTGTGTAATTAGTGACGTTAGGATGCTTCGCTCACACTGGATTTAAGCACGAGGTCACGTGAAGTTGGTTGCAGAGATAACCCTCTAATACCTTCTTAGCGTCAAAGATATTTCTGGGAATCTATTTCTATTTGGGGGTCTTGCTAGTACCTTTACCTCCGTGAGACGCGGTGCTTTCAAGATTTTCCCTGCCCATACAGTGGACCTAACTTACGACTGTTCGCCTACGCATTGGTTATATCATGGTGGCTTTAGTTGCTTGACATAGGTAGCCACATAGGTTACTTGCAGGGGTTATTCTACAGGTACCCTAAGTTAGATAAGGGTCGAACAACAAACAACCTTTATGGAGGATTACCTCTCCGGGGGGATCTCACTGACTGCGTTGTTAAGCCCATGAGGGCCCTTATAACTGATTCTGATACCTCTGATATTTTGAAGGGAGTCTCAGGCCCCTCTTGGGTGAGGCATACCTACTCTAGTGAGGGACACCCCTTTTTAGCTACTATATCCTGTGTGTGTGCATTTGGCCTTTTGTTTATTTTGGTGTGCTCTTTGTTGGACCTAGGATTTGTTTTTATTTCTTGAGTCTTGAGTCATCGTGGAACTAGACCATGTTCCTCACAAGTCTCACCGTTTGTTAAAATTACCACTGCATCTAGAGTCTTTTCCTTCTAAAAGGCGTAAAGTTATTAAACGTGGTACACATACCTCCACCTACCAGACTTGTGATTATACAATTATGAGTACCGAGTCGAGTTCTAAAGACACCGGGAGTCCCTCGACTCCTATACCTTATGTGGTTAATGAGACTCCTTTGAATCCTTCACTCACTATGGTTGTAGTGCCAGAGGTTCCCGTCATCACTCCTATTCGGTTTGTGGTTGCTACTAAACCCATAGTAACGAACCCTTTTGGGTCTCTTTTTGGCATGCCTGGATACAATTCTCAGTCTGTACCTTCGGTCTCTAACCCTTTCTCTTTTGGTATGCCAAATATGACATCACAACTTTCATCCTCCATTCTAGAAAACAATACAAATCCTAGTCTTAGACCTGGGGGCATGGCTCCTCTGCATATTCCTCTCTTGTTTGGTGGAGTTCATATTCCAAATGACTCCAACGGTTGGAAGCCAACCTTCTTTTCCTCCTGGGTCTAATCCTGGTCTCAATACTCCTGGATGGAGTACTCAACTAGGTGGACAAGCCACTTTCTATGTTTCATCCTTTCCCCCTTCCTTGTCTATGTCGATTCTGACCAACACATTTGTTATGATGAATCCACCTCTATCCTTTTGGGTTCCATCCGTAGGAGGTCAGTTTCATACTATGGGCAACCCCTATCTTGGAGCTCCTCTAGCTAGGGGCGATGTTTATAACCCTCATTATACCATTCTTACAAATATGGTGCCCATACAACCTCTTATGAATCAATTTGGAGGAGCATATTACCCTATCGGATAGGGCGATGGTGTATACCAGAACCCTGGATGGTCTACAATCCCTCAACACTAATCTTTCTCGAGAGCATGGGCTCAGATGCCACAACTCCGACTCCCTTTTCTGGTCATGCTTAAATTTCCAGATTTGTCGAGATTAATGAATGACCCAGTGCGTCATGATCTGTCACGCCCCCCTGTCCCCACTAAGCTTCCTTCGTACATTCTGAAATTAGAGGGCAAGACTGGTGATGATCCAGGTGATCACGTTACTACTTTTAATCTTTGGTGCTCATCCAATTCTCTTAATGATGATTCTATTTTCTTGAGACAATTTCAATGCATCCTCATGGGGGTTGCAACGAAATGGTACATTGAGCTACCAGGGGAAACATACAAAAATTTTAATCATATGGTTTTGGTCTTTCTCAACCACTTCCAGTTGTCGGTTCATTATGATGTAAGCATAGAAATTTTGTTGGCCTTCCGCCAAGATAAGGCCACACATATGATGAAGCATCATGCTATTTATGAGTCTAGACCTCGCAGTGTTATTATTACTTTGGGCAGATAATTGTACATGATACCAGAGGTAGCACCGCCTACCGCTATTTCTTTATTCTATGCTAAGAAATGCAGTAAGGTCATTTCACAGACAGAGAAGTTCGTCTTCTTTGTGATCCATGCTCACAGTAAGAAGAAGGTCGCCGCCACATTCATGGCCTCTAAACATAGCCTCTCTTTGCAACAAAAACAAGTGGATGAGATTGTGGAAGAGTACAGAGACATCTTCTCCTCACCCACCGGGGTACTGACACACTGCCAAGTAAATAATCCAATTGATCTAACCCCTGGTGCATCTCTACCCAATGGACCAATCTATCGTCGCTCACTGATGGAAAATGACGAAATCAAGCGTTAGATCCAAGAGATTCTTCAAAAGGGGCACATCAGACCCAACTCCTTCCCTTGCAGAAGCCCGCTTGTACTAGTGCAGAAGAAGGATGAGACTTGATGACTCTGCATTGATTACAGAGCATTAAACAAAATCACAGTAAAAAACTGGTACCCAATTCTCAGGATTGATGACCATCTTGACCAACTCAAGGGGGCAAAGTTCTTCAGCAATATTAACCTAAAGTATGGCTACCACTAGGTTCCCATCGAACCAACTGATCTCTGGAAGACAACTTTCAAATCTAAATAAGGTCTCTTCGAATAGTTGGTCATGTCCTTTGGCCTAACAAATGCACCAACCACTTTCATGAGGTTGATGGATGATGTATTGAGATCCTTCACTAACTCTTTTGTGGTGGTATATTTGGATGACATCCTCATCTTCATCAGAACTTGGGAGGAGCACATGTGACATATTCAGCAGGTTTTGAGCACTCCGCGGCAACACAAGCTATATGCCAACTTGGAAAAATGTTCCTTTGGCATGAACATGGTCCAATACTTGGGATACATTGTTGATGAGCATGGGGTACATGTCGATCCCACTAAGATCCAAGTCATTCGTGACTGGCCAGCCCTGACCACACTAATCGATCTTCAGAGCTTCTTGGGATTGACCAATTTCTATCGACGGTTCATGTTGGGATTCTCCCATATTGCATGGGCCCTCAACCACGTGACCAAGGGAGGTGGCAGAGAAAATTTCGTGTGGGGGAAGGAACAACAACGAGCATTTGATGATCTGAAGCATCACTTGTGCTCAACTCAAGTAATCTCCTTTCCTGATCTGCAAAAACCATTTGAGATTGAGACTAATGCATTTGACTATGTTGCAGACACAGTTCTCACTCAACACGGTCATCCGATGGCATACCATAGTGAGACACTCTCAAATACTGTCCATTGTACAAGTCTAACATCGATGGAAACATTACATTCTAGGAAAGGAGACGATCATCCACACTAATCACAAGCCTCTACAGTTCATATACACACAGGGGAAGTTGTAGAACGACTGCCATCAGAAGTGGTCCACCTACCTGCAACAGTTCCATCTCAACAACAAGTATAAGATAGGGAGCACAAATTGTGTTGCCAACTACCTCATTCGACCTCTCATGGTTGAACTCACAACTGTACTCCATTCCCGTGGACACCAGGCATTTGAGTGGCCCCAACTTTATCAGCAAGATCCAGACTTCGCCACCACCTATCAGCTCTTAGGTGCAGGCGTGATGGTCACAGATTTTCACATTTAGGACGGGTTTTTATGCCATCTGGGCCATATCTATGTTCCTGCAAGCGAGCGTGCAAAGATGATTTGGGAAGCCCACTACAATTGGGTGGCAGAACATTTTGGTGTGGAGAAAAATGTGGTTGTTCTCCAAAAGCATTTTTATTGGCCAAAACTTCGATAGGATGCCAACAAGTATATCAAATCTTGAGCTACCTATTCCATTGCCAAGCCAACCATCAAGAAGAAAGGCTTATACACCCCTCTTCCAACCGCCGAGAAGCCTTGGGAATCCATCTCGATGGATTACATGTTTGGCCTTCTGTCCACCAAGCACAACAATGATTGTGTATTTGTAGTCGTTGATAAGTTTTCGAAGATGGCCATTCTCACAACTTGCAAGAAGAACATCACAGCGACATATACTGCAAAGCTCTTCTTCGAACGAGTGTGGGTCCATTTTGGGATACCACAGACCATCATCTCCGACCAGGACAACAGGTTCCTCAACACATTTTGGTCGAGTCTCTGGTCACTGTTGGACACCAAGCTCACTAAATCCATTGCTTTCCGCCCCCAAACAGATGGGCAAGCAGAGGTAGTCAATTAGATGATTGTGCACATCTTGTGCATGTACAAATCTAAGCATCCGCGTACATGGGATGAGAGTCTCCCATATTTTCAACATAGTTGCAACATGGCTCTCCATAGCTCCACCGGCCATAGCCCATTTTAGGTGGGACTGGGATTCCAATCCTTGGGTCCCATTGATGTTGCACTACCTCTAGAATCCACACAGATATACTCTTCCTATGTTCAGTCTGAGACCGACAAAGCCACCAGATTCATTGAGTGAATTCAGCACATCCGCCAACATGTCCATGAGATTTTCCAGAAATCCAATGCTAAGCACAAGCAACACCATGATCAACATAAGGTACCGCACCAGTTTCAGGTTGGAGACAAGGTATGGTTACACTTGCAGAAGGAGCGTCTTACAAGGTCCCATCAGAAGCTCCACCCACTTCGCTATGGGCCTTACACCATCACCAAGGCTGTGGGTAACACTGCTTTTGAGCTCAACACTCCACCATTACTTGGCTTGCACCCAATGTTCAATGTGGACCTCCTTCAACCATATTTTCCACCATTATTGGACACCTCAGAGATCACAGAACAACTGACACCATCATAGCTCAACCCTGACTGCATGGAACAATCATCTACTAATCAGATAGTGGACACACAGTTCAAAGGCACTCGCCAGCAGAGGATCCAACTTTATCGGGTTGTCAAGGCAGGACAACTCCTACACCAAGGCAAGTGGCTCACCTGGGGCCAAATCTAGAAAAAGTTTCCTCACCTGATGGGGGAACTCAACGCAATGGAGACCATTGATTCCTAAGGGGGGAGGATTGATCCAGGTGGATATTAATGGCCTCCCACCTTTTCCAACTCGCTCCTCTTGTCAATTTTTAGTTCAACACGTTCTTCTGTACTTCTTTGTAATTGTGGGTTCTACACTTCTGGGGCCATCTGAATCCCTACACATCTTCCAGGTGGATACTGGTGGCCTCTCACCTAATCCAACTGGCTTATTTTGTATGTTTTCATGTCAACACATCTTGTTGTACTTCCAGGGCCATTTTGGAGCCCTAAACAATGCTTTTTTGTCTCGCCACAATAAAAATGTAGACAAAGTCGGAGTTTGATGGTGTAATGTGTAGTTCTCTAAAAGACCTTTCCAACGAGCTATCACGCGCCTAAAATGAAGGTCGTATGCAAAAGTTACAACCCCAGGAAGTTGAGGTACCGACTTACTCATAGGGGCCCACATGACTTTTGGCGTTTCACCTCCTAGGGTTAGGTTTTTGGATATATAGGGTTTTGGAATTCACGAGTAATATTAAAAATGCCTTTGGAGCCTCATTGTAATCATTATGCTTAGACGGGTGCGTGTAGTAGCCACATCTCTTCTCAGAGATAACTACCACCATTCGAGCAAGTGTTTCAGTTCTGCAATTTTACAGTTTCAGCCTATTTTATTTATTCAATAGAAGAATTGTTCACTAGATATATCTGTTGTTCTTCATATCTCTGTGTTTATTGTATTCAGTTTGTCAATCAGTTCGTTTCGCTCCTAAATCCATATCACTCTCCCCACCACATGGGAGGTGTCTCATTTTCCAAAGATGACACTCCATGCATGAAAATTAAAAAACATTATTAATATGGATGTGATCCAGGAGGATCTCGGTGGCCACCCACCTTTTCCAACTGAAACAAAATAGTTTTTTGGCAACTTACTATTTTTAGTAGTTTTTCGAGTCCCAATTTTCTGGGGCCATTTTTAGGGCCCAAACGACATTTTTTCACGATCGAGCACCTCAAAGCAGCTAAAGGATTTGATTGAGCCCCCTAAATGAAGCTCCTCATCAATACCTTTCCAACGAGCTATCGTGCACCCTAAACGAAGATCGTATCTAAAATTTATGATCCCAGGAAGTTGATGTACTAACTTACCCCAACGAGGCCCACATGACTTTTGGCACTTCATCTCCTAGGGTTAGGTTTTTGGATGTCTAGGGTTTTGGAATTCATGTCTATTGCAAAAATGCCTCCAGAGCCTCATTGTACTCATCTTCTTGCGAATGAGCATAGCCGTCACATCTCTTCTTAGAGATAAGCTGCCACCATTCTAGCAAGTTTGTTTTCAGTCAGCGTTTTACAGTTTTCAACATATTTTTTATTTAATAGAAGTCAAGTTTTACTTTATCTCTGTTATTGTTCACTATGTCTTTATGTTAATATTATAAATCTATGATTTCATTTCGTTCCGCTAATAAATCCAGATCAAAATAATTGTTTTAACTTTTTATGGATATAAATAAGGATTTGTTTATTCTTTCTTATATATTTTGTATTATTTTATTTAATATAATAAACTAAAAATTAATAATCCATTTAAATATGTACATATTTTTCTTATTTTTATTTTTATATTTATGATATCTTAATCTCTTTATAATAACTATTTTAATAGTAAATCCAAAACCAACTATTAACTAAAAATATATTTATAACAAAGCTCGATAGCCACTATTTTTGTAATACAATTGTTATTTAGAGGTTAAAGTCACTTTATTATTATTTTAATAATAATTCCAAAACCAACTATTAATTAAAAATATATTTATAACAACGCTCGATAGTCACTATTTTTGTAATACAATTCTTATTTAGAGGTTAAAGTCACTTTAATACCATTGATAATCATTATCATAAATTTTAGAAAGGGAAGAACAATTTTTTTTAAATAAAAGAGTTGTATTACTTCATATAACGAAAAACCATACAAATATTGAAGGACATGGCATCTGGCCTATCAAAATTGGAAACTAGATTAAAGAGAGTATCAAAATTGTTTTAATTGTTGAAACTGAAGGGTTCATAAAAACATATGTTTTACAAAAATGTTTCATAGGCCTGTACACTATACCAATGATCTTATCTAAAAAATAAAAAACAGAAACTTCAGGAAAATCATACTCCATGGACGTTGTTGCTCCCCCCATCCAGAGGAGGATGATACCACGTTGCGGTGATGGTGAAAGACTGACCACAGGTTGGGCAATGACGATTGACAGGCTCGCTGGAGAGAGTATCAAATAGGGTATCTGATCGAGAGCTAATAATTTCCTGCCTGAAAAGTTGATTAGCCAAGTCCTAACGCATGTCGAAGATAAGATGAAGCTGTTTCATCGAGAAGCCACATGAGATAGGCGTGTCAAAGTGATGAAACTCTTCCTAGGCATTCCAAATGATCTAGGTTGTTTCAATGGGTTTCTCTGTTGCCATATCCACTGGAGTCACCTCTTCAACAACACAACTCCAATATCCTTCCTGCAACTGAACTCTAGAATTGCCTCTCACCTGTGATGAGGCTGTATGATAAATCTTTGTAGAGGGAACTGCTGAGGGTCCAACAATGATTTAGGTAGGATCAGAGGGGAATTCCTCCACAACAAGGATCAAACCCCATTCATCTTCATCCATAGACAAAGCGCTCGAGGATAAAATCACAGAGGCTGAGGTTAGAGGAGTAAAAAGAGCATGGGGCATCGATTTAGTTAAGGAAGGGAGAATGATGCAATTACATGGGCTAGGTAGCTGTAGTAGGCTGGCCCCTGCTTGGGTTTTCCTCGTTCCCTTGGCATGGATGTGTGCAAGCAGCCCAAGAACAAAAAAGAGGGAGAGAGCCAAACCAACGTATAACCTTTTTGTAACAACATAGAAGGAGCAAGTGTAATGACCCTAGTTGGATAAATGTTTAAGAAATTATAAAGTAAAACTAATTAGGGAATTAATTGTGTTAACAAGGTATTAATTAAACAAAGAGGATTTAATGATATAAGTAAGTGAGTTATTAATTAATTAAAGGATATAATTGTAATTAATTAATTAATAGTTTAACTACAAACTACATTTAATAACTTACGTGATGGATTTAATAGATTAATGGTATATGATATAAAATGGTTGCGTATACAACAAGGGATAATATATGAATCCCAAGAAGATAAAAGCATTAACGGGAAGGGATAAGGGTAA
>ML793504.1:0-31558 GCA_009831015.1 Picea engelmannii
ATACTAAGGACTAGGGTTACCTACACCTTAGTAGTCATTTTCCCCTAGGGTTTGGTGGTTAAAGCCTTGGCTTACCAACACTTCATTCATCAAACCCTCTTGTCTTTGGCTCTCCTATTATCATCCTTTTTCTTCAACATTTGCTGCCACTTTATTGACTCCATTTTCCCTAATAAAGCACTAGTCTAAGTCCTCCATTGAGTAATTGATCAACACCATACTTTTTGATCAGCGATGACTTGTGAGAAGGGACCTTTACTTAGCTATCTTCCCTTTGCCTTCTCAAAACCCTAGGTCACCAGGGATGTCTACCCTGGGCCTACCACCCTAAATATAAAGAGACATCCTATTGAGGTGGTAGTGATAGGATAGTCTCTCGTTACACCAATTTGCTCTCAAACCTTTTCTTCTATCAAAGTACAAATTGTGCAATAACACTATGTAAGCAAACAAGCCCCATTATGTTGTGAATGTTTTCTTAGCTTGATATTCTTATGCGATTAACACCTGGTGGTAGCTTGAGAAGCCATCCATGAAGGAGTAAGCCTCATGTCCACCCACATTTTCCAGTACTTCATCAATAAATAGTGTGGGGAATGGATCATGTATGTAGTCTACATTTAAGCTGCGCAGGTTGACACAAATCCTTATATCACATGTCTTCTTTGGTTTTACAACCATTGCGATAATCCAATTCGACTCCTCCATGGGGACAGTGATTCCAACTTCCAACATTCGATCCAATTCTTTGCACACCTTCTCCTTATACTTGGGATTAAGTGAATAAGGTCTCCTCTTTATTGGTTTAACATAAGGTTTTAGCTGAATTTTCATGGCACAGAGGGATCCTGCGATCCCTTTTATCTTAGATAAGCTTTGGGTAAAGAGGTCTTCATACTCTTTTAGCAAGTCTACCACTTATGTTACTATTTTTTGGTCCCAATAGTCCCCAATGTTGTCCATCTTCGGTGCTTCTTCTGTACCAATGTTATGTTTCTTGGTCTTTAATGGCTAGCCATAGTCCAATGTGGTGTTATCATAGCCCTTCCCATGAACCCTATGTTCACCCTTGGTTTCATTGATCTGTACTCCCTTGGGGTCATCTTCATCCACATCGTCATTGTCAATCTTCCAATAGTGTATGACCTGCTTCAGTTTTTCCATTGTCTTGTGATAGGCACAGATGAATTTTTTCATGGTGTTTTTTAGCTAGTAGTGGAATATGAAATCCTTAATTCTTAAGAGTGCCTCCCTCTCATTAGGATTTCCACTGTGAAACTGAACGTCATGCATAACTGATTGCTGACACTTCTATAGTCTCAAGTTTGCCTTCTTGTTTCCTCTTGGATGTACCAACTTCGAGGTACCATGTCCATGGTATGGAAAAACCTATGTACCCATTAGGTGCAATGGATATTCTCGGTTTTCCAACACCTCTCACAAAAGAAAATGTTCTTTTAAGGATGTTTAGTACACTTATATTGGTTTACTAGTTCAAATTCGGTGGTGGGATGGAACTTGACCTTTATAAATTCATCCACCTATTCCCATTCCTATATGTCCTTGTGATGTGTCTCCCACCATTTCACATTTTTTCCTTTGACGACCACATTCATGGCTTGTATCCTTTGGTTATCCAAGATTGTTCCTTCATCTGTTCCAGAAATGTGTCAATTGGAATTGTACCATCAAATCTTACTGCATCACATAACTCCGATCCAATCCAATACATTGCCTTTGTAATTCATGTGCATATTCTAGTAGAAAATTCATAAATATTATTATACAATCTCTCCATAGCGTCCTCCGAATATGTATCATAGGAGAGTACACTTCTCCAACTCAAATCACCATCAATTGTGGAGTTGACATAATCCTCCCTATGTCATGTAATGTTATAGATGTTCTTAATGATGGAAATGTGTGCATCCTCATTCACGGTCTCATTATATATATTACCCTCATTTGGATATAATGATGCAATGACGTGCAAGGTATCTATTCCAAAGGGCATTTTTCATTTCTTCAGATTCAAGACTGCATTATTGTCAAATTCCTAGTTAATATCAAGTAGAGCGGGGTAGGGATCCGAGTCATCCATGATATCAATCACCTCAAAGTCCACTCTAGTATTCGTTCCTTCAATGTTCACCTCCAATTCCTCTAATTGTCTGATGGGATAGATTCAGTATTGGTTAGCAAGCCTGAGTTGAATGGGGGACCACACCAAGTTTGTATTACCCATCAACTCCGAAAATTTCTTCAGGAAGATGTTCACATCGAACCCCAAGTCCAACATGATACCATCCATATCATAGATTCTGATTTCAACTATCATCTTGAACTCTCTTCATGTGTGCTTCTATTTTCTCACCTAGTGCACATCCCATTCTAGAAGTGGGGTAGAAATAACTATAGTGGTTTTTTCTTCCCCCATACATCTTTTCAACATATGGGTTAAATTCTTCATCGCAACAAGTGTTGCAATGTGTTTCTTCTCATATCGTGTGTCACATATCTTTTCACATGTCGTATTCCTCCATCACTTTTTGTTCATCCCAATGTAAGTCTTCATGTCTGTGGATTTCTTCTAGCGACCTCTGTGCACCCACTATATCTCCTCGCACACATGAGAATTCTCCAATGATTTTTGTGTGACACATTGTAATTATTCACGTACACGGGCTTCCTCTAGTGATATTTGTGTAGAACATTGTACCTATTCATGCACACATGAATCATCCAGTCATATTTTTATCATGCATTGTAACTCTTTGTGCACTCCGTCCTCCTCTAGAGCCCTCTGTGCATCGTGCCGGATTTGATTTTGCCGCACGATGTCAAACTTTGGAGGTATATACGTCGCTTTTTTGATATTCCCTTTGATGTTCTGGCCTGAAATTTCTCCATGTTCTAATTCCATTCCCATCCAAATGCCTCCTTAGGTTACCACCTGGACATCAACTTCTTCTTTTAGCGTCTGATCTCCGCCCGGATCCACAGTCACCATATTGCAGTGCACCTTCTTTTCTTCCCATTTTGCTAACAAATATGGTCAATATTCTGTGACATGCTCGATATTGTGGTAGTAACCACCACTTTATCCTCTTCCTGTTCCTCATACATATCCTCCTCTTGGACCTCCTAGATATCCTCATCTATCAACGCCTCCGTGGTTGGCACCTTTTTGTTCCTCTTGGACCTGAAAGGCATATGTAGTGTGCTCCTGCATCAATTGAAGTGACTGACAATTGTTCACACATGCCCCATGGATTTTCATAACTTGAAAAATGGAGTATGCATAGTCTTCTTATTTTTTTGTAATATTGGGAAATAGGAAGGTATATGTCCCCATTGTATGCAAATCTTGCACCATTTAGTTTGAGGTCCAGTTGGAAATGGATTCGGCGTGCCTGTCGCCATGTATCTCCCTAACGTAGGACATTCATTCTATGGTGACCTTCTGTGTGAAACATAGTACACCACATATGCTCGCTCACCACCTTGGCCTTAGCCATATCTTGTAATTGCATGGTGAGATTTGTGATTTGTGATTATACTTGTGCCAACCCTACTAATTTCTCATCACCTCCTAACATATATTCTAGGGGCATCATAATCTCCATGGCCTTCACTTGAGTCGTCACCTTTTGCTAGGTGAGCGGGACACAAATGTGAGGTATAAGTCTTGCAATAAACCACTATCTTTTTGGATGTATTGGATCTAAAATGTTAGTTTTTCCAACAATATTTTGAACCACTGGTCATAATCCGATACAGTTTCTCCAGGCTGCCACTTGATCTCTTTGATCTTAGTGATACACTATGCATCTGACTTAGGCTTCTGAAACTCCCTAAGTAGATTTATTTTAATATCTGTTAGGGACCTAGCTTGTCACGCTGACATAGTCACATTGTACTTCATGTACCATGTCAAATATTTATCTCTGAAGGTGGTCTCTAGTTTCTCTATCTTAAATGCTTCATCTATGACTCTCTTGAAAAACCATATAGCTTCACACGTAAACCAGTGTTGTTTTGCATCCTCTCTTCCCATCCCATGGAACGTGGGAAGTCTCAATGTTGTGTCTTGGTTGGTCATAATCGATCTAGTATTGTTTCCTCTGGATTGAACACTAACTGTTGGTGATATTGATACTGATAATGAGACTCTTCCTTGCAAAGTATTTCTGACTTTGAACTCTTCTTCACTCGTATCTTCTCCTTTCCTTTCTTCTACTCTTTCTTCTTCTACTCCTATCTCCACACTTTCTTCATTTTTTTCTTCTTGAATAAAAATGCAGAAAGGGGGTGGTTCAAAGAGGGGGTTCCTCCATCTTCTCTCATTATCCTTGGTGAGGGATCCCAAAGAGCTTCCTACCTATAGTTGTGAACTCCCATTCACAATTTCTAAAGCCTCTTCCCCTTCTCGAAGGGGTCCATTTCCATCTTCTTCCACGTTGGCATTGCTACTTCGAGCCTCATCTTCCTCTAATGTGACTACACCTCTTAACAACCAAGGGGATTTGACTTTATCTTCTACGAGTCTACTCCCACTACTCTTGGTATCCTCACTTGATACCCTTCTCCTAATTCCATGTCTCTTTGATGACCTCTCTCCTTCCACACTTATCTTCAGAACAAAAATGTCTCCTTCACCCCTCATCCTTTACCCCTTGCTATCCTTTTTCCACTCCTCTATTCATATTTCCTGCTTAGCTCAACTCTTCTTGTGTATCTCTCGACCATTTTTCTCTTTTTCTCTTCTAGGTCGATTCTCTTCTAACCTCATCTCATCATCTTTGGACCCATTCTACTGGATCCGATCTCTCTCTCGTTTACCCCCTTAATTCCACCCACCCCTCCACATGAAGGGGTTTACTCATCCATCCTATCGGGCTCCATGGGCATCGGTCCATTCTCCACAAATAATATCTTGATCCACATGGGGATCTCTTCCAACAGTCTCTTTCTAGGGCTGGCAACAAAATTTCTTACAACCTCGTTGTATTCAATGGTGAAGTCAACGTTGTATCCTTCCTTAACCCGATTGAACTAGAATTCGACTACTTTGGCTCACTTATTATCCATAGACTTCAATGTACTGACTGTATTTTGGTACCACACTAGTGGTTCTTGGGCTCTGAGAGAAGTGTTAATCGTTGTTTGCCTCTTTATCCACTCATACAAGAAACAAGGAAACTAAATAAATAAAATTTCATGCAAATATGTATAGATATACCTTTGTTTCCATATTTCGACGTTGGTCACCGAGTTATTGGTCTCTCATCATATGAACTCATCTTCCTTTGTGGATAACCAATCTTGTTTTTCCTCCCGATAAGGTTTCCACCTCATTCTTTCCCTTCATCATTCAGTAAAAATCCTTCAGGTCCTGAAAATGGAACCATTTGTTGGTTGTAATCCACTCACTTGGGGGTTAAAGACCTAGGGTTCATCAAGATTTACCAACAAGAACCCGAGGCACAACATATTCAATATTCGGTTGAATATTGGATAAGGTCTCACTTGAGACACCATGAGAATCACAAATCCCATTATTCTTGTGTCAGATGTGAAGGGGAAACACATACATGAAACCTCTTAGGAATAAAACCATTCATTCATTCATAGTGAGTGACAGATTGCTATGCATAAGAAAGTAAATAGACACACATTCAAACCATGACACAAAACAATGCTAGGAGAAAGGACTTCACATTTCATTAATTAACTTTATAGTCATTCAGATACAAATTCATAAACATAGATGCACCATGCACTCTAGTCTCTTGTTTTCATCATACACAATTTCTGGATCTATTATAGACTCGTGCAAAACTGGGAAAAATATAGACTTGGAACTCACATTTTGTTACAACTTTTCTTTCTCTCTCCCCTTCCAATCATGAACTCTCTACTCGACTAATCTACTCCACTCTCTTGAGTGAACAAAAGTTACACATACTTTATGTGTCCGAATGCTTCCCCCATATCTTTCCTGGAGCATGGAAATCCTAATTAACTTGCCATCTCATCCATATCATTTCCCATGATCATTTGGGTTGTTATAAAATCAATAACAAAGATTCCAGAAGATACACTCATATTTTGTCTGCATGTGGTCTCTTCTTGATTCCTTGAGCGTAGTATGGAATTGGGTTGGTGCACGCAGTATTTCTTTGGCTGGCGCAAATGTTGATCCTTCTTGGTGCCACAAAATATATCTTCCTAGGCATGCATGTGTAGTGTTGATATACATGCAACTCCTTCAAAACCTTGTGTCCAACAATGTGCATAACCACAAATTGCACATTTACATAGTATAATTATTAACATTTACCTTACATTGAATACCATTTCATGATATCATGCAATCCACCATGACCATTTGGAGAGCTAAGTCAATGCCTCAACATATCATCCAACCACCTAGTCATTTCTTGTTTGACCATCTAGACACCTTCCTCTCCAACTAAACACAAAATATTGAAGACCTTTCCTTTATCTACATAAAAATCCCTTTAGAAACCTTCCCCTTTAGTGCTCTTAAGTGTAGGCATGAAGGCTACAGTATAGAATGCTAATACAAGTGAGGAGACCATTGTATATTTGTGTAGTGATTTAGGATTTACCAAGTCCAACAACAACATGGTCTCACACATGGTTGTCTTGCATGGCATTCATTTTCAAGTCATGGGCATAAGCATTCACTTGACTTGGTTATGTTCTCATAACTAGCTTAAAAAAACATTACATCACATGATTGCATCAAAGAATTTAAATTTTTTTACATGTGCCAAGCCTCTTGGATTTACCATATACCCACCTAGGTATCAACCATATTCATGCATACATATATCATCAATTAATCTATGATGATATCAATCATAACTACTGAAATTCATGTGATCACACATTTGTAGTATTGGCATGATCCATCATACCTATATGGCTACCGTCAACATCTCTTATGTACATGTTTGGTGGTGCCTCATGGGAGATTACAACTTCCCTTCACCAACTAGTATACAAGTATCCTCTTGTCCTTATTCACCCCTAGTTACACAACTAGGAGTAGCCATAATTATACATCATACCACACTTAGATCATATGTAACAACATATATGCCAATGCATGTCTATATGCACATTACTACATATTTATCCCTCAATATTCATATGCATTCCAACATATTTTCTCTCTTTCATTTACATGCATTCCTATGCACTAATTATTTTTACATAATCACATTTCTCAACCCATAGAAATATAAACACATAACAAGAGATGAGTACAAACAAATACTTTCCAAATCCTATGCTTGGAAATGGTTTCAATAGTTCATAGATGATCTAATTCATGGACATAATTCCAATCACACTCACATGAAACATCAATTGTCATTTCTCACTCAAGTAGCAATTCATAACCCATATACATACAAATATACAATAGTTCAAATAACATGTGGATTTTCTAAAAGAAAATTAGAAATATAAGGTGAGAAACTCCCTTTATGGTCATAATTGCACTATTGGGCATCCCCAATACTCGTGTTTCTCCATTATCAGGGATGTGCAAATTTCATGTTATCTTAGGAAGACTTTAGATTCCATTTGATTCTTAACAACTCACCCTACCTTTCCTCAGGTAGTCCCACTCAAGCATAACCTTGTCTTTCATTGTCAACTACTTCCTCGACAAGGTGAACTTCACTATTCATTTCACATTCTTTACACATAACTTGTCAGTTTATATCCAAACTATCATGATTGTCACCACATACATGGATTTCAATGGTGCATTAATAAAAAATCATGATTCCCATAATATTTGTCGCTTTCCAGCACACCAACTTTTCCACTAAGATGGTTTATCACTCACACCATGCATGGCATGTTTTCATTGTTTTCTAACTATTTTGTAGGTCCATCATTGGTTATATCCCCAACCAAACATGACACTCTTTCCACTTCCATTCCCAAAGCAGAAAATTTAAACAAAAAAAATGAATGTGTGATTCTACCTTGGCTTGTTTTCTTGTTGCCTACCTTCTTTCCTTAGATGTAGGGTTCTTATATTCAAGAACACTGACAACTCTTCTTTGTAAATATAATTTCGTATGATGATTGTAGACGAATGGATTGTGTGCATTTCTTGGTAAGGGAACAAACAACCTTGGTCCCTTTTCCTTTTCAAGCTTAACCTTGAAGTAAAATATTCTATGTATACCTATCCATACTGCAGTGTTACTTAAACCCTAGAATTGAAACACAAACCAAGTATACAAATATTATAAATGCAAAAAATGAGATATAGGAGACAAATAAGATGAAAAATGAAAAATATAGTGTTGTATTAGTAATTATCAGAGGAAAGCAAGCAATGTTCACATGTGTTTTAAGGTGGGGCAACCTTTCACTGAGTAGAGTTCCCAATACACCAATACTCAACAAAAAATTCCAAAGGATCATAGCTCTTTAAATAGTCTCTTAGTATCCAAAACCTAATTACTTGTGGTCCCCTCATTAAGGAGTACCAACTACCTAGTGGGCCTTATTCAATAAAGTGGACCCTTTTGCAAATAAATAACTATCCACTAATATCTAATGGGCCTTATTCAAAGAATATGGCCACACACATTAATTGTCTAGCTCCTAAGTAACCTAAATTAGGTAGGTTAGGGTAGGACCCTAACATGCCCCCCCCCCCCTTTCAAAAAGAACAATGTCCTCAATGATGAAGGTGGGGAAATTGTTGTTGGTTCCCAAGTGGCATCTTTTTACTGGATATCTTTCCACATGATTAGTAGTTCTCGAACTATGCATTGGTGCAATTGACAGTTTTTGGTGGCCAATACTACTTTGGGATAGACACAAATGGACCCTTTTTCATCAAGTTTGGTGGGTTAGTTTACACACTGCAATTAGATCCCACTACCTTATTCAAATACGACACATGAAATATTGGATGAATCTTTAAGTAGGTTGGACGAGGCAATTTGTAGGAAACTTGTCCAATGTGCTTGATGATCGCATAAGGTCCATATAAATTTGGTGCTAGATTTTGATGGATTTTATTTTTGAGGGAGGTTTGTTTATAGGGTTGAAGGAAACGAGACACCCAATCCCCTTCTTCAAAAGAACACTCAGAGCGATGTTGGTTAGCTTGTTGCTTCATTCCATTTTGAGCCATAACCAAATTGTCCCTAAGTGTCAAGAGAATGGCTTCTCTAGTGTGAAGTGTGCTATCGATTGCATGAACCTTGGAAGTGCCTAGTAAATAGGAATCCATTGACAAAGGTTTTTGTCCATAGATAGCTTCATATGGAGTCATTTTAGTAGTGCCATGATAAGTGGTATTGAAACACCATTCTATAAGGGTTAGACACTATGCCCATTGATGCTTCTTTTTAAAAGTGAAGCATATAAGTTTTTATGAACTTATTGACCACTTATGTTTTACCATTGGTTTGGGATGATACATACTGCTCATTTTCAATTAAGTACCCAGAATTTTAAACAAATCTTTCCAAATTTTACTAGTAAATGTGGGATCCCAATACGATACAATGGAAGTAGGCATGCCATGCAACTTAAAAATATGAACCATCTTGATCCAGGTGGATATTGGTGGCCACCCACCTATTCCAGCTGGCTCCTCTTGATAGTTTTTAGTTCAACACGTTCTTCTGTACTTATTTGTAATTGTAGGTTCTACACTTCCAGGGTTGTTTGAAGCCCTACACATATTCCAAGTGGATACTAGTGGCCTCCCACCTAATCCAATTGGATTATTTTGTATGTTTTCATGTCAGGACATCTTTTTGTACTTCCAGGGCCGTTTTGGGGCCCTAAACAATGTTTTTTTTGGCTTTCCATAGTCAAACTATAGACAAAGTCACAGTTTGATGGCGTAATGAGTATTTCTCGAAAATACCTTTCCAATGGGCTATCACGCGCCTAAAACGAAGGTCGTATGAAAAATTTATGACCTTGGGAATTTGAGGTACCAACTTACCCATAGGGGCCCACATAACTTTTGGTGTTTCATCTTCCAGGGTTAGGTTTTTGGATGTCTAGGGTTTTGGCATTCATGAGTAATGTTAAAAGGGCCTTTGGAGCCTCATTGTAATGATTCTTCTTAGATGGATGTGCGTAGCAACCACATCTATTCTCAAATATATCTACCACCATTCGAGCAAGTGTTTTAGTTCTACAGTTTTATAGTTTCATCCTATTTCATTCATTTAATAGAAGATATTGTTCACTGGATATCTATGTTGTTCTTCATATTTATGTGTTTATTGTATCTAGTTTGTTAATCAGTTCGTTCTGCTCCTAAATCTGGATCACATGTTGAATTAGACAACTAAGGAAGGTGTAAATGGGTATGATAAAGCATAAACATGAGCATATTTAGAAAGGTGATCAACTACCACCATTATGACTGATTTGTCAATAGCTTTTGGAAGACCCATTATGAAATGCATAGAGATGTAAGTCCAAACATTTGTTGGGATTAGTAATGGTTGTAATGCCCATTATGTTTGCACCATCTCACCCATGTCTCTTTGACACTTGTCATAGGTCGCTACAGAATCCTTGATGTCTCTTTTCATGCATTCCTGAAAGAAGGAGTACTTAACTCATTCATAAGTTTTATGAAAGGTAGAGTGACCCACTGTAGGTGATGAATGAAACTCCTCTAAGACACCTCGTTTTAAGAGAAAATATTTTACCATAAAAATGAACCCTTTATACTTCAAGGTATCTTGCTGCCATGCATAACCTTTAGGAAGGTTGGATCTTCTTAAATCCTTTGGATAAGTTGAACCATAGTGTCATTTTCCAACCATTCTTACTTGGATTCCTCTAACCATTCGAGAACAAATAAGGATAAGGTAAGGTGGATCCTTCCTCCTCATTTTTCATTGATAAAGCATCAAACACCATATGTTCTCTACCTTTATTATATATATCTCATAATCATACCAAAGAACTTTATTGACCCTCTTATGTTGCTCTATTGATGATAATATTGTCCTAGAAAATACTTCAAACTATGATTGTCGGTCTTGATTTGGAAATGCCTCCCAATGAGATATGGGTCCCAAGTCTCAATTACATGAAGGATGGACATCATCTCTTTCTCATAGGTGGATTTTATTAAATTTTGATCACACAATTTCTTACTAGTGAATGCCAAGGGACACTCTTCTTGCATCAAGATCGCACCTAGACCCATGCTTAAGGCATCACATTCCAAGACAAATATCTTAGAGAAATATGACACTGCTAGGACTACAGTAGATCAAAGAGAATGTTTTAAGGTTGAGAAGGTGATCCAGATGGAAATCGGTGGCCATCCACCTCTTCCACCAACTCAACATTTTCGAGCCCATGGTTTTGATAAACCATGGTATACACCCATGGTATTTGAAGGGAGAAAATAAATAAAATAAATAACAATAATAAAATGGTAAAAATATGTTTGCATGGTTATTAATTAATTTTTTCCCATTGGTGGTATGAGCCCATGGTTTTTGTAACCCATGGTATTGTAAAATGAGATAAAGAAAATAAAAACATATAGCAATATTAAAATAAGTGAAACGATATGACTTTCGAGGGAAAGGGCATCTGTATGTAATATATATACCATCCCCCCCCATTTGTAAAAGGACATATTATTATTCCTTCATGATGTAGTCAACAAGGTCACCCTTTCTACCTTTTGTAAAATCTTTTTGTGAATGAGTGTAGCCAACATATCTTTCTCTTAAGAGATAAGCTACCACCATCTAGCCAATTTATATTCTACAATACTCTACTACATCATTCATTAATAAAAGTTGGGTTTCATTTTACTTATGTGTTCTTTGCTATAGTTTTGTTTGTATCTCATTTTTCTCTCAATATAATCCAAATCAGAAGGCATGCTCAACAACCTCACTCTATACAAAGGCATTATGTTAAGGGAGCAACCATTTTTTTGTAATTGTTCACAAATTTCCTATAATATCCTGTAAGTCTGAAGAACCCATGCAATATCTCTAAGGTCTTGTGGAAGGACCAATATTGTAAAGTCACAAATTTATTGGGATATACTTGCACCCCATCTTAGCTGGAAAGAACTTTTGGAGCCCCAAAATCACATTTGGAACATTTAAGGAACAACTAGTGCTCCTGCAAGAATTGCAAGGCTTTATAACATGCTCAATATGAGCCTCCCATTGTTATGCTGTAGATTAATATATCATCAAAGAAGACCAACAAAATTTTTTGTAGGAAGGGTTGAAATATATTGTTCATGAGGCCCTAAAACATGGATGAAGCATTGCAAAGTCCAGAGTGCATCACTAAAAACTCATAATGACCTTCATGTGTGTAGAAGGTTGTATTGGGAATGTTTGCCTCCTTCATAAGTATTTGGTGGTATCCTGAACAAAGGTCCAATTTAGTGAAGAACTTATCTCCATGAAGCTCATCCAAGAGATCATCAATAACGATAATTGGATATTTGTCTTTAATGGTCAACTTATCGAGAGCTCGAAAATTAGGACACATGCACCAATTGCCTTCTTTATATCGTAATGACAAGTGAGGAATAAAAGCTAGTGCTGGGATGTATCACTCTCACCTCTAATAT
Source organism: Picea engelmannii (assembly GCA_009831015.1). Classification (NCBI taxonomy): domain Eukaryota; kingdom Viridiplantae; phylum Streptophyta; class Pinopsida; order Pinales; family Pinaceae; genus Picea; species Picea engelmannii. The sequence continues at coordinate 12,656 of ML793504.1, forward strand.
TTCCAGGAGGATATTTTATATTTCATTCTTTTATGCAAAAGGATGTTGATAAGGGCATACATTGGGTGGTTGATTACTTGGAACCTAGGGAATTCCATGGTCATGCTCACCACATGAATGTGGTAAGTTGTAGGGTGTGTCAAATACTTGTTGATTTTTAGTTAGGAAAAAATATAAATCAGTGTGAATTCCATGTGGGGGGGTATCCACCACTTTTATGGCATGGAATTAGTCTATAATGCTTGAATTTCCACTCTTCAATAACATCTCCATATGATGAGAGCTAATAATTTTAGGTGAAATAGTTGTAAGTCATTTGAGGGTGTCTTTCTATCCTTTGTTAGGGAATATCATATATAAGTCCACAAAATCCATGGTAACATGTGCCAAAATGTGTAATCATTCTTCACCAAGAACTACATCACAACTACCCATTTCAATAGAAAATATGCGATATTTGAGATGATACTCTCATATTTTAAGTTTCATATTTTTACATCATCCTTCACATTTCATTGTACTACCATTGTTGTCATAATTTACAAATTAGGAGTGGCATGGACATAATAATGGGTTTATTTGGCCACTCTTCAATGAGTAAAATTATGGGTGCTTCCACTATTAATAAAAACAATAACCTTGTTGTTTTTGATGTAACCAATCAACTTCAAAGTTTGGGGTGTAGAAAAGCTTGATAAGCATGGAGAGAAATTTGGGATTCCTCACATGGATCTTGTAAGGTTAGGTCTTATTGAGGATGAGGAGTTTCTTCTTCATATTCCATGCTAGTAGTGTCTTCAATGGGGATATCCTTTGAGTGGTCTTGGGGGGAGACATCTATTTGAAATAATTAATGTTCGTTACATTTTTTCCCTTTAAAATACCTCTCATCACAATTATAATAGAGTCTGATGCATTGGTGTTCTACCATCTCTTCTGGTGACAACTTTTGGATTCACAATGTGGTCATTGCATATGAATTGTTCTCAAATTTAATCTTTGAGACCTGATCCGTAAATGAGGGACTTATAGCCCACTTTCTTCACCAACACAGATCCTTTTCGGAATTTAATTCTCGATCTTTATCTTAGCTCCGTTCTCAATATTGTACATGGTCCTCTATCTCCAAAAAGGCTGCTAGGCTTGTTCCTTTGCCTTGTACAAGATCTCTGTCTTTCAGAGGTTGCTAGGATCCTATTTTTTGTACAAGGATATTTGTTATTATTTGTTCTAAAAATTTCCTGCACAAAATACAACCAACTGTTGTCTTGTGTGCTACTCATCCCTCTAAGTTGAAGTTATGGTCTTCAACGCTTATCTTCTTGATGAATTTTTTAGTGCCAATTTCTCCTTCATGGTTGACCAATGAACAAGGAATGAGAGTTGTGTTTACATTGTTTGGTTTCCAGACCAATTACTTCTCATACACCATGTCCCGTGAGAGGAAACGATCAACCAAAATACTAGCCATGGATTAAATTGACTAGCATTTCAATGAGTTGACCCGAGCTATGGAAAAGTCGACTAGTCTAGTGTGAATCGACTATCAATACAAGGAATCGACTAATGAGTAGATTCGACTAGGCACAAGTCAAGCCGATCAACAATGAGAGTAATTCGACCAGTCAAAAGTTGAATTAACCAGGTAATGTGTCGACAAGGAAGCTGAGTTGACTAGGTAAGGAATCAACCAAGCTTGTAAGGTGTGTCGACTAGGTAATTGAAAATAGTCCAGTCGAATATTTGGGCACCCAACATAATTGTGTACGAACTGTACGGTAGCGTACGACCTATGAAAAGAAAAAAAACAACCCAACGATTAAGGATTTGACCCAATGGTAGTAAAATTGACCAAACAATATACTAAGTCGACCATAAAGGAAATAAAATGCCTAGGTAAGTATGAGTCGGTCCAGGGAGGAATTGAATCGAACATATAGGCATTGAAATACCCAACAATGAGATGATACATCTTGTGGGAATGGTAATTGGTTTTGGAAAATGAATTGAGTAAACACTACCTGAGAGTGCAAAAGATGAAGGTGTAAGCACAACCAACAATCAATTAAGTCACCCAACCATAAGTTAATATTTCCAAATAAGGTTCAAGTCACTAGGAGTTAAGAAAGTCAACTAACATTGAAGTAAATTTCCGAGCTATGTATAGAGTCGCCCAAGCAATGCAAATTTGACCCAACATTTAATTTATACACCCAAGGGAATGCGAACTTGTCTCAGGCATGGAAATTTTTTCCAGACGAGTGCTAAATCGACTCAAGCAAGGAGAATTCCACACAATAATAAGAAATCACTCAAAGAGAGAGAACACCTATGAGGAAAGAAAAAATCACCCAAGGAAAATCCCAACAACCATATTAAACCAATTTAGAAACTCCTACAATATTGTAACAACCAAATAATCGTGTCAACTGATCTCCAATCTTAGAAATAAATGGATGGAGAGGATTCTGGAGCTGTTGGCATTCAAGGGAAACTAATTTTCATAATCCAACTAACATAATTTTGAAGGGGGCATTCATATTTTTCACCATTAACCACACATAACCATGAATTAAACCAAATAAGAACAACATTGCACACACAAATAATACACCACAATTAAATCACAATGTACACAATGTTTACCTCGGAATCCAAACGAGAAAACCAACTTCTAATGGGGTCTAGTCTATTCATCTCGACAATCTCAAGTACAATGCTCTCTTGGTTTTCTACGCCTCTTTCTCTCTTGGCCAAAAAGACCCTTTGAAAATGAGAGTGAAGGAGGAAATAAGGAGAGCTAAGGGGTAAGGGAAGGCCAACAACCATGGCTCTTCACTTCCCTTTCCTCAAACTTATCCTCTATTATTTTTTCATTTCATTAAATTCTCAATTCATGTTTTTTTGCTCATGTTTTTATTTTTGTCATATTTGACTTTACATTTGGTTATCTTTTACATAGTTTGGATAACCTTCATAAATTTCCAAATTGTCTTGCGAGTATCGAGTCTCACCCATTAATTTGGTTGGGTTCCATTTTGGATCAAGACCACTGATGAAACATTCTATAGAAAAGGAATTATACATGTTCTTTGTAGGGATTGCTAATTGCACAAAGGCTACTATAAAGTCAATCATTGTGCATGTTTGGCATAATTTTGTTAGTCATCCAAAACAATTAGTGTCATGTTCAAAATGAGCATAAAGGATCTTCACAAATTGGATCGAGGAAAATATAGCCTCCATAAGATTTCTAATACCATTGCCACCATTGCCACCATTTCCAATGTTTTGATTCCAAATTTAAGACACCCACATTGGGTTCCATTATGTCATCAACATTTTCATGGAGAGAAAAATGGTTTTCCATTTGAGTAACTTAAACCTGTTTGATTAGAACCATCAAACTTTTTCGTGTCAACTTTTGGAAAGTGGTGCCAACAATTGTGATCTTGAAAGGGAAGGTGATGACTATGGCTATCCAGAAAGAGAGGCTTTTTATGGTGTGTCTCTCCATGTTTTGAAGATCCCCCCATGGGTTGAATCATGTGTTGTTTTTCCCCTTGTCCTTTTTGGATACCACTAGTCAGCCTAACCATTATTTAAGAGTAATAGTTTGTTGGGCCATATATTTGGTCATATGTTAAGTCATTTGTTGGGTAATATTGAAGTTAAGTTTAATACCTTGCTGATTAATATTTTCTTCAATATGAGCAATAGATGTTGTAATATATTGTTACTTAGTTTACAGGTCCTCATTATTTTCCATGTTGCAACTATGGGCCATGGGACCACTTAAAACCCCATTGAATTTTCGTCCTTGACTCATCTCAATATGAATAAAGGCTCGAGCATAGTTTTTTGAGAGATATCACCAACAATTGTTTTGTCAGTCCATGCAAAAAGGGTTACTCAAGAGGCATCTCGATGTGATCAACATGACATAAGGAATATTTTGAGACAGGTCTCCCACAATGGTGTCATCATGACCTAGACTCCTTTTTTTTATACATTGGTGGGGGTATTACTCCTAGTTGAATATTATTACGATGATAGAATTCCCAAATTCCTTATATACTCAAAGAATTAAGAATTTTGATGGAATATTATAGAGGCTAGAGTTTTAGGGTCCTAAGGACATGAGAATTTCAAGTGTTATATCTCTATGATATACCAAAGGGTTTCCAACAATAGTACTCGACTGAATATTTCATGACACCAACTGAGGAGGATAGACTGTACCCTTAGCCATACTACTCGATTCCCTTCTATGAGAGAGTGATCTCCTCAAGTGCTATTCTAAGTGTTCTATAACAACAAGATGACCACCTGTTATGTAGGTCTAGTTTCAAGTGCACCTAGAGGGATTTCAGTATACTCGAGGGTAATTGGAAGGAAATTCCATATACATGTGTTGTCTTATGAAGTACTACTTGAAGGGGTACCAACAGAGGTTACAAGGGTGTCCGACCAAGTGACATGACTTGTATTTTCTGCATTTATTCCTCACCTACCATGGATTTTCCCACTAAATGACATATCCTTATGTTATTTAAATATGTTGGAACACATCTCTAGCCTAATTTTGTTTTGATAAAATATGTGCGCATACTAGTTTAGGAAAGGTATATAATACCACTTGAAGTGTTCCTTGACCCTTATACTTGAAACATAAATCATGTATACAAAGATTATAAATGTAGAAAACTAGATAGAAAAGACAAATAAGATGAAATATGCAAATATACCCTAGCATTAGTGATTATAAGAAGAAATAAAGAATTTTTGACTTTCCTATTAAGGTGGGGTGACCTTTCATTGAATAGAGCTTTGAATACAATGATACTTGATAAAACATTCCATAGCCTCCTAGCTCTTTAAATAGATTCTCACTAGAAAAACCATAACTACTTGTGGTTGCCTCATTAAGGAGTACCAACTACCTAGTGGGCCTTGTTCAATAAAGTGGACCCTTTTACATCAAATAACTATTCACTATTATTTAATGGGACTTATTCAAAGAAGATGGCCCCATACATTAATTGACTAACTCCCAAGTAACCTAAAGTAGGGATGTTAGGGTAGGACCCTAACACATACATAGTCCAACATTCAACTTGCTAGTTGACGGTAGCTTTCATGTTACTCCAAAGTGTTTACAACATGTTTGGGTGTTCTTCATGAGATTTTGGGTACATGGTGTATGTTTAGCACCTGGATGGTCCATAATGGATTTGCACATGAGAGATGGTCTGTGATGCATTTTCACATTGGATATGTCTTGCTAAGTGGTTTCTTGACCTTGGTTGGGTGTGTTACGTCCTCACTTCTAGGGGTAACTAGAGGAGATTTTTTCTCCACGATCCACACTTCATACAATAGATCCAATGATGTTATTTCAGATTCTCCATAGACAATTACTTGTAGATGCATTCCATTACATGCTTAACTCATCTCACTCATATGACATGGTACATTTACATACTCATGTACATCATTCTGGCACTTCATATCAAGTGATGACGTTAATACTTGAGGCATGGAAATGGTGATCATGGGTTGATTTGGATAATGAGTCATTATGATTTGGAGTTATGCTTTTTTCCTCGTCTCACCTTGGTGGTCATTGTCATTTTCTAGTCAAGTGTTGTCACTCTTGGGAAAAGTTGTACTATTGTGGGGCCTTAATGAGGGTAATGTGTCCATATCCCTTACCATTAATAACACATTCCATATATATCCTATCCGTTGTATTTTATTTTGGGATGGTTGCTACATGTATCCCAAAAGGGTTTGTGCTTCACAATCCCATGAGAAGAAGAGGCTTGAAAGCCTGAGGTTGATGCAACTTTATAAAAAAATAACATGAGAAAAATGAAGTATTAAAAACCAAGAAAAGAAAGAAGCATGAGCTCTACCCCCTCGCTAAGAGGAATTCACCCCATTCCCATGGAATGAATTCATATATTACAAAATGAATTTGCAAATCAAATGTCAAAAGTCATAAAAGGTTGAAGCTATAAAGGAAAAGGAAAACATGGGTTTGGAAAAACATAGTGTGGAGGAAAGGGTACCTCATTTCCTAAGCGCTCCCTCTACAAAGGCACTCACGAGGATGACTATTATACATGGACTTGCATGCTATTTTCATTTACCCCATGAAGTAATCCAATCCATACCACTACCATTGCACATACTCCTCGATGGGTTCCCTAGGATGTACCTTTTGTTCTGGGTACTGACACACCTAATAGGGGGTAATAATGACCCTCCTATAACTAGACTGAAAATTGTATAATTTTGTAAGCTAGTGTAAAGTTTGAAGAGGATATTATTTGAGATATATATAATGACTTTTGTATTAACATGACTCACTTTACATGTTGAGTTTGGATTGTGTACCTTGCCTCATGTCTTCATGATGCATCTTGGACCATATGATCCCCTCCTCAGATGATGGTTGCACATAGCCACATGCTTAGTTGACACTTGGATCCTTTGGAGGATGTTGAGGGGCTACTACCTCACTTTCATGGAGGCCATCCCCATAACTTGAGGAATATCATTGAGAACTCCTAGGAGGATGTTGGGGCTTTTGATCACATGACTCCATTCACAAGACACCCTAGCATACATGGGTGTGACCTTGAGTTCATTTATGATGGGAAGTTGTGCCTTCTATGGAGGATGATGGACTCTTTCTTGAGGATTTTTCACTTGGAGAGATGATGTGGCACCTTTCCATGGATGACAACACCCTTTGATGATGAGACATTGCATGTTTTGATGATGGGGCACCTTGATGTGAAATTTGGGGCACCTTGGTGTGATGTTTGGGGCTTCTTGATGATGGTATGGAACAATGGTATGATACCTTTTGATGATAAATCACACCCCTTAGAGGTACGAGGCACCTTTATGTGATGTTTTGGGGCTTCTTGGCACCTTTTTATGAGACTTCACACCCTTTGGATGATGAGGCACCTCTTGAGATGAAAAGTTGCACCCTTTCATGGCAAATTTTCACTTAGATCTCTCATATTAATGTAGAATGATTTCTCATTTTTTAAATCATTGCTACTTATGGAGATTTACCACTCTTGTCTACTTCTCCTTGGTCTCTCTCATGAAGAATTCTATGGATTGTTAACTAGGGTGATTTTTTTGGGAGCTATGTTTGTGGATATTCTACTACTACTTGGATGACTTATAAATTAGGGTTTTAATGGATGGAATATGTTTTGAGTAAGTTTTATCTTTTCATATTATGGTTATTTTTATGAATGCATTTTTAGATTGATGTTGTTTCTCTAGTGGTGGTTCTTCACCCTCTTGGATCATTCTTGAACAAACCCTCTTATCAAAATTCCTTGAAGGTTTGGTAGTGGATGAATCTTCCCTTGTATCATCCCTTAATAATTTAGGAGGATTGTTTAGGGTTAGTAGTGGAAAACCTCTAAGCCTCACCCTAAAATAATCCACTTCATTCTCCGAAAGAAAAATATCCCTTTGACCCCATATGCCCAAAATAGTAGGCACTAGTCTTCTTCTCCATAACAGTCAATCATTACTACTAAATTTTACTACTTTAGAGTTAGGGTTAGGGTTTATTTGTTGCAAAAAAATATTTCCATCCATAAGAACCAAGACGTCTAGGGTGTTTAGGCATACCATTGACCTAAACTACATTTCTGAAACTCTAATTTAATTTTTCAAAATGTTATGACAACCATTTAAGGCAAAACATCTAGGGTTTTAGGGCTGATTTTTAATGCTTAATTTTCTGATTTTTGTTAGCAAGTAAAACCCTAATTTAAATTAGTATTTAGCACTCTCATTTATTGGACCATTTCATGATCAAAGGGCTATTATTTATACTGCTTTAATGGTTTATTTACTGTTGTAATACTACATTTTACTACTAAAAAATGACTGTTTTACTGCTGAAATAATTGTACTACTACTAAATGTTTTATATTTCACTGCTAAAATAATCTCTATACTATTGGAGATCTTTTATTTTATTGCCTTAATTGTTTATTTACTTCTGTTATAATTTATTTCGTTGCTTAATTTCACACATTCCTTACATATTTTCCTATACCCTTAGAATTTTTCTTTATTCCTAGTGTTTGGAGACCTTATTAAACTCATACTTGACTTGGAGAGCCTCTCTTTTAGGCTTGATTCCTCTACACTTCAAATATGAAAATTGTCTTGTTCCACCACCTCTCTATTAATTTTTCTATCATTATCTCGGTGGTAGTGTGAGTAGTCACTCCAGGGGGGCCTAGACTTGATTTTGTCTTGCCTAGGGATTTTTGGAGGCTACTGGGGAAGCCTCCCTTGTGTTGGATACTATTACTTCACTAATGAGAAGTAAGTTATTTCCTAGGTGAAAATGGTGACATATTCCATGTTCCACTAGTATTAGTGCCTTGTGAAGGCTTTGTACTTGGCATTAGATTGTGTGGTAACAAGGTGCTGGATTGGTATTCTTCCCTAGGGTATTGGAGAACTCCTAACAACTTTAGTGGTGATCTACATGATGGCCACATGTAGATGGTTACTTGCTTGGAGAGTGCCCTACTTAGGAGGAGGATAATTTTTCATCTCAAAGGAGGGAAATAGGCCCTAGATAGTATAAGGTAGCTTCGATGCTTGGATGGCGGCTTGGAGTTGGCTTGAGGATGCTTGGGTTGCGATAATGTTCATATAGGGGAGAAAACCTAGTGGAGTACATGACTTAAGAGGATTGTTGGAGTCTTTGGAGGCTTATAGAAGGAACATTGGATACACCTTATGGAGCACCTTTCCATTTGGAGCCTTGATTGTGGATGACATAACCTTGGATCTTGACATGTGTACTCTTGGAGTGTAGCACTCCACATGTGTGAGTTTACATTTTTTATTATAGGTTTAACTTATGCTTATACTGAGTGGGGGGGTAAATTGGTATACAATACCTTTTAATTTATTTAAACATTCATCAATCATTCATTATATGAGAAAAAATAATCATATATCACAATGCACATATTTTAACATGGAAACCCAATCATAAACTTATCTTTATAAATTTTTGTAGGCACCAAACTACATTTAAAAATATCGTAGGCACCAACTTACCAGAGACACCAACCTCCTTAATTGAGCACCAACTCAACAAGATGTAGGCACCAACCTACTGGAGGTACCAATATCCTCAACTGAGAACCAACTCAACAATATGTAGGCACCAACCTACAAGAGACACCAATCTCCTCAATTGAGCACCAAATCAACAAGATGTACGCACCCACCTATTGGAGACACCAATCTCCTCAACTAAGAACCAACTCAATAAGATATGTGTAGACACCATTACAAGACATTCATACACAAAGTAATTCTAACTTCACTTGCATGCTTCATTCCATAGAAAATTTTCCAAACCCTAGCAAGCCTCATAACATCATTCCTAGAATGTAATCATTGACAAAAAAATTAATTGACGACAACATTCACTGATGAAAAAATTCGTTGACGAAAACATCCACTGACAACAACATCCACTGAACTCAACATCCAGTCACTGCAACATCCACTCACAACAACATCACAACCTCATAGCAGTGCACACAATAACATCACAACCTTATAACATACCTTGAGAATAAGAAAGACCTTAAGAGAATCCATCAGACTTCTCTTGCACATTAGAAAGACACCCCAACACCTTGATTTCACCTCAAACTTTATCTCTTTCTTGGTTTCTCTAAAAATGCGAAATTATTTCTTATATTTATATTAATTATGTTCCCCAAAGACTGGCTGAGCCGACCTCAATTTTCTAGTTGGGTTGTTTGACAAACAAATTCATATATCCTCATTCCTAGGGAGTTAGAGGGACTCCCATATATCATTGGAAAGGTCTCAGAATAAGCTTTCCAACCATGTAACTTGTGCTCTCATTTGAGTTAGGTATGTAGGGTAAAAATTCCTTCAAATATAGGGTATCCAAATTGACCAAAAATAATACTTTCAACAATCTCCATCTTGAAATATTTATCTTGGACATTTGTAGGCTTGTAATATTTATCTTGGACATATTGTGGGCTCCCCTTCTCTTTGAAATCAATGACAACAATATTTCATGTTCTACTAGTCTTAGTGCCTTGTAAAGGCTTTACACTTGGCACTAGATTGTGTAGTAATATGGTGCTTGCTTGGTATTCTTCCTCAGGGTATTAGAGAAATCCTAACAACTTTAGTGATGTTCTACATTATAGCCACATGTATATGGTTACTTTATTGGATAGTGACCTACTTAGGAGGAGGGACATTTTTCATCTCAAAGGAGGGCATTGGCCCCTAGATAGTATAGGGTATTGGATTGAGGCTTGGAGTTTGCTCAAGGATGCTTGGGTTGTGATAGTGTTCATACAAGGGAGCATACCTAGTGGAGTACATGGATTAGGAGGATTGTTAGAGTCTTTGGAGGCTTGTAGGAGGAGCATTGGACACACCTTGTGACCATTGTATTTGGATCCTTAATTTTGGATGGCATTACCTTGTATCTTGACATGTGTACTCTTGGAGTGTAGCACTCCACACATGTGAGTTTACATTTGTTACTATAGGTTTCTTGTAAGGGCATTGGTCCATATATGATTTTTCGACCTCCCTTACCTCTCATATATATAGAGGAAGGAAAGATTCCTTTGAATCATCATCATACTCTTATTTTGTACTTATCTTCTTGGAGTAATTTGTTACGGTTCATTAGGAAACCCTAATAGAAGTTATGCATGGTGAGGATACATCTTAGTTAGAGCTTGTTCTTGCGAGATGCCTAGGTTTGTTCATGTGAGATGGACATTAGAGATGATCATTCATAGTCATAGTTCATTCGTTTTGATAACTCTTGTGTTAGAGATGTGATCAAGACAAGTGCACCACTTCTCCTCTCTCTCTTGGATCTTCTTATGTACTTGATCTCTCTCTGTAACATACCCAGTAGCCCATGTGCACCATTGAGGCTATGAGATACTCTTTAAACCACCCAAAGTTTTACTCCGATACCATTTTGTAACATACCGAGTCCCTTAATTAACCTGTAACTGATATCATTTCATGGAAATTGTGGGCAATTGCAATTGTGGAACATAAAAAAATTGCCTACTCCAAATTCATTTATTAGCCATGAAAGCATTCAACTATTTCAACATGTAAATAACATTGTTGATTACACAAGGGCTATAAAAAATAGAATTTATGGGATACTGCAACAACTTGAATACACAATCGTTTCCCATATAAACAATTACATTTCTTACATGATTTTTTCCTCTTATGAGATACCTACAAGGCCATTTACAACAAATTCACATGGTTGTAAATTAAATTACATAACAAAGGGATAATCATGCCCTTTCTTTACAAACGGTGGTTGTAACAACCTTAAAATATCCAAATAAATACCCCCTATATATATAGGGGATATTTATATATATCCTAGAATTCCCTCTTGAGCCAATGCTAATTTTCAATGTTCTATGTTCATGAAATCAACACATAAATTCTCATATACAACAACAAATAAGTCATCAACATATAACAAGAAAGATTAGATTACTTGTATATTATGAGCAACACTTGGGGAAATAACTCCATTGGATTGTTTTTCCTCCTAGCCATAGACACCAACTCAATTAGGTGCCAAATCCATGCCAGCGAATGAAAAAACAAGGGAAAATTTAATGGCTATGGCTCTGGTTTTCCTTACTCAACACAACTCCCAATTATTACAACGAGTGAATTTACCTTTCAACCCATATTTATGAAAAAAATACAACTCACCAACCTCTCTTTCCCCTAATCCTTGCACATCACATGGAATGGGATCCCCTTCACTACTAAACAATACCTTAGGCTATCCCACTTCCCTCCAATGCTCCATATATACTGACCAAGAAATATCGAATGTTGGGAACCAAGGAATCTTAGCTGTAACCATTACACATACTCTCGACCATGGCCTCTATATTCATTCATGTGGGAAAGACTATGGCATTATTATATATTTCATGGCAAAATGCATACTCTGAAATCAACAGTCCAACATACCCCACACTGGCTTCCCCTTGTGAGAGAAAAAATGAATTATTTTTCCCAAAGGTTACCTTCCCAAAATATCGCTTGCACTCTCAACTTGCATGAATAATACGAGCCCTTCCCAATGCTTGGAAAAATAATATTTAAGCCACATATGACAAAGAACATGAAGGATTGAGGTAAGAACACTTGGAAACATGAAATAAAATAAAATAATATGATTCTCCCCTACTTCCCCTCTCAATGGTTCATTACCCCAATGGTGCTCCAAGGAAGATATAACCCCAAGTGCACCTTTTATTTTATGTTATTATTATATTAAATATTAATTCCAATAATAACTAAATGTGAAACTTACCACATACAAATAACATACACTTACACAATATTCTCATAGGGGGTATTAAATTCCTCCCCCCCCTTGAAATAACATCTTCCCTGTCGTTCCTTTTTCTAATAAAAAAAATCATGTCTTCACTCTTCAACTACACCTATAACAACTATCAAGGAAACAATACATGTTATAGCCATTTTTATGCAACAATTATCCTATTCACACGAATTCTCAACTTCACAATGTAAGCATGCATCCTCATAATACAAAAATAAGTACACAATTCTCGCTTAATACTTATATGTGTGAATCTTTCTCTGCTTTACAAGGCTACCATGAGAAACAATTGAACTCACTGTCCTTTTTGATACACTCCTTGATCCTAGAAATCAAGCCACATGAATATCTCATAGTAGATTCATTTAAGTTGCCTCTTCCTTACCACACTCACCCTTATAGGCTTAGGCATTCCCTTCTCTGCTAAATAGTCCCTCAAGTGATCCATCTTCCCAAGGCTTTCATGTGAAATAAGAGTGCTAACTTATAGAGTCTTACTACTAGGAATCCCACCAACAACATTTAATCAATCAATAATTCTATGGAAATCATAGGGTTCTAGTGTCATTATAATGGCTCTGTTCTCCGTCTTTCCAGTTTACAATAATAATATTTTATCCTTACTAGGTAGATTCACCATCCTCCTATGCCATAAATATAAAAATACAAATATCACGAGTCATCTCTTTATCTTCAACCAATTTTTGAAAAAATTATTACAACAATCATATTTCTAAAATATATAAGGAGTTCCACATAATACTTAACTTTCAATTGCATAGGAAATAACCCATGTCTTCATTATGGCTTACTTCCACTGCCATATCCAAGACATCTCTTTCTATAACTATGTTATACCAACAAAGTTTTCATGTAATTAAACAAAAAATAACTACCAATGTGTACATATAACTCTTTCACTGCAACATTCACAACAAACTCATGAAATGATCTCGTAATTATGAAATACCAATAATTCCATCACTTTAGTTTTTAACCTATTATCTGCAATGAAATATGGCACACCATGCATTCAAACATATGTGCCATCATATATGTGTACACAAGCACACTATTTACATAATCCATTTGTGCACATGCACTCAATGCATCCTTGCATTTATCCAATAATTCCATAGTCTCATGTCATGCATTCTACCATGATGAGTTGGAAGGTCTAGCCAACACCTCGACACATCATCCAACCATCTAGACACCTTCATCTTTAGCCCAACGCAACAACATGAATGTACCATTTCTTTGATAAATAGTCCCTCATGTGTACTATATGACCTTTATTTTCTCTGCTTAGTAGTCCCTTGGGAAACCTTCCTCTCTAATGATGTCAAGAAGGTTACAATCTAGGACATTCACACAAGTAGGGAGATCTGTTGTAGTCCAGACAATTGGAGCAAGCATTCAAGAGAGACTAGATTGGAATGCACATCTAGACACACACATAATCCCAAGAAAGAAGGAGATAAATGTGGGGAAGGATATCCATCCGAGTTTGTATTCCATATTTAGGGTTAATTATACATTGTACGGATGGTTGGAGCAGTTGCACCTGCTCCAACTAATCATTCATTAAGTTCTCTTATATATTTATTCTTTACAACATACATCTTCATATATTTACTTAATATATAATGTCTAATATATGATGACTATTACAAGGGCCTAAGAGGCCTCCTCAACATCCCCCCCACACTCAAATCCTTGCTCGTCACGAGCAAGTGTGAAAATAACTAATGATTTGTTACTCTTTAGCCTTCGTCTTCAATCTGGTAGATCCCTGTGAAGTGAGTGAGTCTCTCAACACTTTGCTCCCACCCAACAATGGTCCTCTTGATCCTATTATTACACTTCTCTTTGGTGCCTTCAGAGTGGCAAGTGGCTCGTCCTAGGCTCATCTTGCCCCTGCACGCACCCTATGGTGGAATATCATACTTTGTCCAACCTACCATTTCTTTGTTTTCCGGCTTTCGAGCTCACAACTCACGAACTATTCTGCAACTTTTATACTAGGGGGCTCGATCAATTCAATATTTCTTGTGCCATCATCTTTTCTTTTAAGCTCTTATGCGTGTGTCTTTCTAGAGATGTCTCTTTCTTGAATGCCTTTATCCGCTGAGATGTCTCTTTCTTGAATGCCTTTATCCGCTGCCAACACACTCATCAACAATGCTTTGCTTTGCTCTGATCATTAAACTTGGATGTGCTTCTTTACTCTTTTTTGGTCTCAACAATATTGACTTACGTTGGTGAAGAACCGATCTGGTCAGTTAATGATTGACTTACATTACATTGGTGGAAGGGATTGCCTTCACGCACGTTTAACTTTTCTGCTTTGACTCAGGTTTTTCAGTACTTCTTGAATCTGACACAATCAACCATATGATGTTTTTTCTTTCGATTAAGACACTCGACTCGACTAGATTATAAACTCACTCAACGCACAAGTCAGGTCGGCTTGAATTATACTCGACTAAACAATACAAATTTGTACAAATGACTCCATTGATATACAATCACGACCCCATGTGATTTTTTTTTTAGACTTCCTGACTCAATGTAGTAATAAGTTAATCAAGGTTGATGAGTGCATAATTCATCACTTCAACTGACTATTCCTCGTCGAATTCCAATTGCTGGTCGATCGAGTCGACATTCACTGCATTGGCTAAGTCAAATTGCCTCGATTCTACCAATATAATTTAAGTTGACATTCTTCTTGACAATTCGTTTATTGGATATTCTTCTCCTCGGGCCAACTCTTTTCTCGCACCTACATAGAAATATGTTGTGGTGTGTGCAGGCTTGTCATGAGATAGCCATAGCAGGCAGAAGCCAGCAGGATAACGATAGCCATGTTTAGGTGTTGAACATGACATCGTGAATTCAAGCCACTCAGAAGGCAGCGTTCTTATCTCAGAAGTTTCTGCAACGCCATCCACGAATTTCAACATGCAATTAATACAATCGACCCCATCGACCAGTATAACACTCGATTAGTCAACTTCTCCCTCGACATCGACTACACCAAAAATCCATCGACCAAGATAACATTGAGTAGGTTGACCATCCCTTGACATCGACTACGTCCACAAATAGATTGACCATCAGTATTTCCATAGCTTACAACAATATGGACTAACACATGGCTATCTCATATGGCATCCATTCCAAAACATGAGTATAAAAACTCGTTCACTCTGGTTCTTAACTCTTAACCAACATGACATGGCATGATCTTTTATTTCATATGAATGCATTTTTTATTTAAAACAATCTTATATATCCAAGGCTTTCTACCTTTACCACACCCTACCTAAGTATCATTCACATAATGCATTCAAGAACATAGACATATTTTTTTATTCAAGAACATACACATAGACATAATGAATTCTTACCTATTACCTTAAGCACATATGCAATATCAACATACCAAATCCATACATTCATGGTTTCCATTGGTATCTTTGATGTTACTTGATCCTTTCACCAAACCTTGATCAATATTTTATTATCCTTATCCTTTCTTCACAAGGTTGGTTGTCATATGCAACAACAACACCAACCTCCTTATCCATGCTCTCAATTTTTTCTAATTACACAACCATCATCAATTGCATTTAGTCATTATGTCATGCTCATGGCATACATAACAACATACTACTCTTAGGTGTTAAGAATCAAGCACAAACAAAATGAGACAATAAATGGTAGAAAAGGATTTAAGCCATTATGATGCACATTGTATTGATATGATGATATGAATTTATAGTACATAGATTGACCATAAATAGATCTAGATGTCATTGAAAAATCATTAATGGATATTGGAAACACCTCATGAATAGATGAAGTTTACAACTCATATCAATGTGGTCTCGGACTTCATGATTATCTAGGGACTCACAATCTAACATTCCCCCCCTCAATCACAAGTCTGAATAATTTTATTAGTAACAAAACAATAACTTGTATCATCTTCAATTTGAAACTGCTAAACTGAGATTCGATGAAGATATGCCTGAAGAACCGCCAATATTTGAATCTGGAAGTGAACAACTTCCATGTCTTAACATTCCCATTCTTTTGATTTTTATGAATGATAAGACTTCGAATCTTGAAGCTTGACTATCATCATTGATATTTGACATGTTCCCCCCTATGAGGTGCAATGCGAGAAGTTTGTTGAAATTGATTGAGAGGATCCAAGTTTGAACTTTGGATTCTTTATGTTCTTCATCGTTGAATGGATTCAAGATGAAGCTTTGGATTCGTCATGTGGTGGTTTTGTTGGTTTACCACTAACCGTCTTGAATTGAACAATGTGGTGGTTTTGGATTACCACTAACCAATTTGATGTGGTGGTTTTGGTTTACCACTAACCATCTTCACTCCCTCCCTAAAGGTTTAAGAGAGTATATTTTTCATCAATGTGCTCCCCCCTTGAGGCATGGAGAGTGCCTTCTTTGATTCAATTTTAGAGAACATATAGAATTGGATCTGGATCATCACCAAAATAATATGGAATAATTGTTTGAAATCTTTTTTTTTTGTCATTTCTCCATGCAGTTGTGGCTTTACCTTTGTCTTGACTAGATGATAAGACCAATGTAGTTTCTTTACTTGTTGATTCCATTTCCAAGAGATGATCGAACCATAATAAACTGTTTGCTTAACCTTCTTCTTCTTTCAACACTTTTCTGAGAGATGATTTGTCTTCCCACAATGAAGAAAATGATGGAGATCAAAACATTGTGACTCCAAGTGACCAACTTTATGACAATGTTGGCACTTATTAGCAATATTCTTAACTTCTTCAAGAAATCCTACACTCACAAACTAAACTGGTTTGGAGTAATTTGAGATATGAAAGCTATTGCCTTTTTCATATCCTAAGCCATGTCGATTTTTGTTGAATGATAATTCTTCCCAAGGTTTGACAACCATCTTTGAAAGATCATTTCGTTGTTCTTTTTCTTCTTCACATTTGTTTCTGTCATTGTTGTCATTCTATACTTCTTCTTGGGACTCGTATTTGATAAAAATTTCCTCCATCAATTGCCACTGAATTGCATGGAATATTCTATATCATTTGTGTCTTGTGCATTAGCTATCAAGTCTTCTGTATCAGAATTAGCATCAACCATCTGCATTATGTCTTGTGTGTTGGAAAGCCACATGAAAATTTTCTAGGAACTCATTTGTATCACATGTTGCATCAACCATTTGGATAAACTCTTTTGTAGCACATGTTGCATCAATATTCTCTATTAGATCTTCTGTATCACAACTTGCATCAACCTTTTGATTTGATGTAGATGTTGCATCAATCATGTCATCATTGTGATTATGCTTTTCTCTTAGTTTTATCTAAAGTGCACCAATCAATTAATCCTTCATTTCTATTTCATCTCGAAGACCATTCGCTGACTGTATTGTCTCAACCATGTGATCAATTAGGTTTTTCTTTTAATTAACTTCCACTCAAGTGTTTCGATGAATTTATTTTTCATATCAATTTGATTATGCAATTCATGGTTATAGTCTTGCAATTCTTTGATTTCCTGAGAGGCAATTTGTAAATGCTTTCCTCCTTTACCCAGTTCTCTCGCTCACTTGTCACTCTCACTTATACTCACTCACTTGATTGTACTTGTTTCTTTTCTTTCACTCTCGCTTGATTTGATGTTACACTTAGGGTGTCGGGTACTACGGATCATGCACCCTAATGTGTGATTACAATGATTTGATCTTGACCTCCTTATTCAAATTTCAGGCAAGTCATGACGATAACATTCACAATTGACACTTCGTTAATTTGAAAGGGGTTTTTTACTTTACCCTTTTGTACAATTCAATGATTTGTCCTTCAATTTTTACAATGCATGATCTTCAAAAGACTAGATGAACAAAAAAAAAATTGCTCTTGCATTAAATGTTTTTAATTCCTATTTGCAATCCACCATCATCCTTCATAAACGCATGAGCATTGTGTGCTTGATTTTGTTTGCCAAAATATGAGTATCACAAAACACCACAAGAATCCAAAAAAATAACCACCATCCACACACACACAATTTGTCCTTATACCCCCTTATTCCAATTTCAAGACAGGTCAAAGAATATTCAACACCACAAAATGACTATTTTGATTAATTTTAGCAATACATAAAGCTCTCAATTGAACTCCCTTTCTCATTTTCCAATGAGAATATATATATACCATCATCATCATCATCCTTCATGAACACATGAGTATTGTGTGTTTGATTTTGTTTGCCAAAATATTAGTGTCATGAAACAACATAAGCATCCAAAAGTATAACCACCATCCACACACACAATTTGTCCTTAGACCCCCTTATTCCAATTTCAAGACAATTTTCAATGAGAATATA
>ML793504.1:31997-66822 GCA_009831015.1 Picea engelmannii
TTGGTTTAATCCCACATGTATTTCATAAATCAAAATGCCTTATCATCAAAATTGTCCATAGTTTTGAGTAAAAAATGAAATGGGCTAGTATGAAGGGTTTTTTTAGTGAAAGGGTTTTTATTGAAAAGTTTGAAAGAGTTGAAAATAGTTTTTTGTACAATGGGTTCTTACGGAGCCAAAGAACTAAGTTGATTGTAAGTTAATGTTATGTGAATGGTGGTTCCCTTTTTTATTTAAATTGAACAACCCAATAATATATATATATATATATATATATATATATATATATATGGTTGGATGGGGCTATGCGGCTAGGTTTTCCCTGGACGCAACCCTTCCCACTGGCGCTTGGCTTCGTAGGCACCTCCCTTCCTGCCAGCGAGTCTCCTCGCTATCTTGCGGGTGGCTCTTCTCCTGTGGGTTGCTCGGTTGTATGCTGGTGCCCCCACCTCTTTCCTACGACGGATTGGGTTTGGTTATGGTGCGCTACTTGTTTGCGCGGACCGTGGCTTGGTTGTGGTAAAAGTTGTCTGGTCTGGTTTTATATTTGATCTGGACTTTGTTAGAATGGGTGGTTCTATGCCTCTCGAACTGATCTGCCATGGGGCTTCTTCTTTTCGATGAGTCCCTCTCTTGGTGCATTGGTGGCCAGGTTATGGGTCTCTGGATTTGGGATATGGAGGTTAGTGCTACAGTTGCTGGTTTTTTTTGCTTCTCTTCGGTAGTTGAGACATAGATTTGAGGTCCATCCTTTGGGCATGTAGTGTTGATCTATGGATCTGCACTTTGAGGTCCTTCTTGGGCGTCCAGTTCTGTCTTTTACTTTATATGAAAGATCTAACCAGTCTGTATTATTGTAACTATACCCAGGGGATTAATAGCTAGCTCTACGCCCTCTTGGGCTTCTTATTTTCTGCTCTTTTACCCATGACTCGAGAGTGCTTCATGCACCTATAAAATGTAATTTTGGTTCTCTTTGGATGAATAAAATTATGAATTTTTCCTATTCTCTTGCATTTCCCATCATTCTCATGCATAAATATAACAACTTCATCACTCTTAAGAAATATAAACAATATTGCAAGATAAGAGTTTAGGAATTCATCCTCTTTATCATGTTTTCCTTGTTGGCCATGTTCACCATTTGTAACTACAACAATTTCATTTGCATCCTGTAGATTCCTTAGTCTTTTTGTAGCTTCCTTTGTTGTCCTGAGCTGCCCTTAAGTACCATATGACCATGAGAAATGTAATTTCCCTAATCCAAACCCTTTGTAATTGTACATATAGGCTAGTGAGCCATTGGTACCAATTGTAAATGTAAATGTACATATCGGCTGGTGAGTTGTTGGCACATAGTTTTGGTTTCGCACACACCTGGGTAAGTGCATGGAGAATTGTTATCAAAGGAAGGGTGTGCAAATTTAATAGTGTTTCACATACCTAAGTAAGTGTGTGGGGTTGCACATCAAATGAAGGGTGCACACATTTCATAGTGTTTCACGCACTTGAGTAAGTGCACGAGAATTACGTGGAAGTGCGCATCATACTAATATATATCTGTGAGTGTGTGTAGATGTATATGTCTTGGAGCCGAAGATCCTATGTGGTTATGAGGTTGGTGAGCCAGGACACAAATAGTCCAATGCATCTATCCATGTATTATAATCAAGTTATTAATATGATCAAATTGTTGCGCGTAGACATATCAGACAAAAAGAGATAGGGGGCTAACTCCACCGGAAAAAGGGAAAAAGGGGGAAACTTAAGTCTTAGGGAATATTTTATTAATATTTCCGGAAAACTGTATGTTATGGATAATTATTTTATCCTAAGTTCCCTGGGGTAGGGAACGAGTCACCAAGTGGATAAAACTACTTTTGAAGGCGACAAGTGTTGATTTTAAGGCATGCAACATATATTGCTAGCCTTAGTGTATTTTTGGGGGATTCACTTTCTTGTGAGCAGAAGGGGTTGGTCAAGAGGAGAAAAGAAACCCTATTACCTTATCTGCAGAGAGAATCTTGTAAGGGGTTTTTATGTACTATAATCAGAGTTATGTTGTCAAAGAGGTGGGTTGTCAGGCCTATGAGCAATCTCTCTAGGTGAGAGGTTTGTTGTTGAACAAGTGGGTTGTCAGGACCATGAGTAATCTCTCTAAATGAGAGTTTTGTTGGGAATTGTTTCTTGGTGATTTGGGAATTAGTTACAGGTCTCAGAGACTTCCTGTACGACATGTTGCTAGAACCCTAGAAGGGAAGTGGGGCAACTGAGGGACTATTGAGCAGAGAAGGGGCACACTTCCTTGTGTGTAACATGTGCCTGAGGAATGTGAGACTATAGAATTGTTGTAGCATTGCCACCTTGTACTAAGCAATTCTATTGAGTATCAAACCTTATCTTGTCATTAGGAATCCTTTTTCCCTGGTGTAGTTAAGCTCCAACTCGAGGGTGACCTATTGTTGAAAGCTTATGAGAAACAAAGTCTATGACTAAGAGGAATGTATGAGTTCTGCGCACAATTGGTGAATTTCATAAAAGATAAGTGTTATTTATGTGCTTGTCTCATTACTGTGTTCTTAATTATCTATGTTTGATATGGTTAATTCTTGTATGTTGTTGCATATAAGTAATTGTTGTTATTTTGTTTAATGTTGCTTGTACACGTAAGTATCGTGCTTACAGTTTGTAATTGTAATCATGCATGAGTATGATAGTTGTTGATAGTATTTCCTATTGATTTAACCTTATGATGTTGTTCTTGAGTTTCTGTGGCGAGGTTTGAATGGTCGTGCGCATAGGGAAGCAATTTGCGTGCACAAGGATAATAGATTTTGTGTGTGATGCCAAAATGGTTGCGTGCACAATAGTGTTGTGTGTTCAATATTTTTGTGCACAGTTGTTTTGTGATACTTCTGCAGCTATAAGTTATATGAAGTGACTCAGCTTAAGGTTGAGCACATTACTTCAAGTGATACTACACAGACTAGTGTTTAGAACATAATCTTCGCAGTGAATTTGTTTAGTAGCATTGTTTAATAGTAAGTTGGATAATGTTATAGTTTGTTGGGTTTTAAAATGACACAAGTTGAGTTTGTGTGACGTAGCCTAGCCTAGGTGGCTGGGGACATTCTAGTTTGGTATCAGAGCTCTTGGTTCAACAATGGACTTGTATGGGTCATAGGCTAACAAGAAGCATTAGAGCTCCAGTTTCAACACTGAGCCTGCATGGGATGAGTTCTACTTAAGGAAAAATTCAGACTAGTAAGTAGCCAAATTTGGAATTATAGTGTGGCCATGGTGCACATAAAATAAGAATGCACAAGTAAACACACTAAATTCTAGATATTGTGGGGTGTGGCACTGGAACTGCGCAATAAACAATGGTGCACGAGTGTGTACACTAAAGTTTGGGGTTGCATGAAATAAATTTGTGGTGCACACACAATACTGATACGTGGTGTATATGTCAATTATTGACATCGTGCATTAGCATGTGTTGAATACCAATGCGTGCATGGGATTCAAAAGAAAGGATTCTAACAAGATGGTGTAGATTTTTCATGAATTTTTCTAACAAATTCTGTTGCCTGGACATTTTGCAAAATTATCAGTGATTAGAGCAGGAAAAAATCAATGTGGAAGGTCAAAAGCATGGAAGATGCGTGGAGACCTTACATTCTTGATGATGAATTCGGGTATTTGTATGTTGATTTGGGTGTTAATGGTACAAAATCCAAGGAGGAGTGCATGAACTTGGTAGAAACCATAAAGGGATTGCTAAAAGATGTCCAAAGCTATAAGGTTTATAATGGAAGGCTTATGAAAGCCAAGAAACAAGATGACTTTAACGTGAAGTTGATAAAAAGCTTGGACATGATAGAAAATAAAATGGACAAGGAGACAAAGACAAGTAGGTCAAGAAGTTGCAGGTCTCATGATGAGAAGAGAAAAGGAACAAGAAGTGTTGATAGGAACCATCACCACTCACCAAAGCATTCATTTAAAAAATCACACAATATCTCAAGTCCATCTCTTATCAGAATACACAAGAGAAGGACTCGGGTGAAAGAGCTACACGGAGAATTGAATAAGATCAAGTACCCTACCTTTGACGGTGAGCACAAGAAGGATGAATATGTAGAGACCCGGTTGTTGAGTATGAGGAAGTATTTCCAGCTGCATAATGATTATGCATAGGAAAAAGGGAGAATTAACATCTACTAGCTAAAAGGAAAAGAATCAATATGGTGGGATCAATTCGTGCAAGTGCAACACATTGATGAGAAGAAGGTTGCTTGGAGGGAGTTCAAGAGGTATTTTCAAAGGAAATACTTAACCAAGTATTACTATGAAAAGAAAATGAAGGATTTCTTTGAACTCAAGCTTGGGAGTATGATGATAGATGAGTATGAAAGAAAATTCTTAGAGCTACTGAAATATGTCACATTCATCAAGGATGAACAAGTTAAAATTCCGAGGTACCTGAGTGGGTTGCCATCATTTATCATTGACAAGATATAGTATGATGAATCCAAGACATTGGAGGAAACCATAAGGTGCACTAAATGCCTTTATGATCAACAAAATGGAAGACCGAATTTCCAAAAGGCTTGGGAAGGGAAGATGAAAAACAAGGTGGAACAGACGAAGAAGGGGACTAAGACACCATTTTTCAGAAATACTATGCAAGGACATCAAAATCCCAAAGAGACCAGAATGACAAAGATAGTGGAGCAAAGACAATGAAACAATCTATTCAATGTTGGAGTTGTGGCGAATATCATATGTGTAGATATTTCCCTCAAAGAGGTGATAAGGAGAGGACTTTGCATAGTGTACAACATGCTGCAATAGTTGAGGATATAGGAAAAATGTACCTAGGATTTATGCAACCCTGTATAACAAATAAGTTGAGTTTCAATCACACATGATTGAAGTGGAAGGTAATATTAATGATAAACCCATTGCTATTTTAATTGATTTAGGAGCTAGTCATAGTTATCTAGATCCTAAGATGGTGGAAAGGTTCTGATTGATAAGAAGCAAGCTTGGAAAATATTGGTTGGTGCAATTAGCTACAAGAGAAAAAAGGAAAATTAATGAGATGATTAAGGCACTCCCTATGGATATGAATGGATTACGAACAAATGCTGATTTTAATATTATACCTTTGGGATTGTATGATTTCCTCATTGTTATGGATTGTTGGACGAGCACCATGTTGTCCTGGACTATTACAATAAGGCATTCACTTGCTTGGATGAGGAAGAAAACTTAAGAACAGTTCAAGGAATTCCAAGAGTTGTAATTATCAGAGAGGTTTCAACCTTGCAATTGAAGAAAAGAAAGAATGTCAAGTATTTGCAATGCACATGGAAGAGGAACCTAAGGATAAAGTGCCAAAGGTTAAAAACTGTGCAGTACTGAAAGAGTTTGAGGATGTCTTTAAAGAGATATCGGAGTTGCCACCGAAAAGAGATATTGATTTCTATATAAATATCGTTCTTGGAGTAGCACCTGTATCCAAGAATCCTTATAGGATGAGTACACTAGAATTCAAGGAGTTGTGTAATGATCCCAAGCCATTATGCAAGGATCATCACTCTTTTGGTGTCTTTTAAAAAAAAAATTCTGAGTGAGGTATTTCGTCAAACACTTTGCTGATCTACTTTTTATATGTGTTCATATGTGTGTATGCAACAAATAATAGAAAGAGATAACCATGGAACATACCTCAACCATATGCAATAAGATAGATAAGCCAAAACATCTCAAATCTTCTTTATTCATAAAATAGAAGAACCTGCTACAATGGAGATGTCGATCTGGAATGCTCAACAGATGGCCAAGATGATAGACAATAGATAACAAGTATGAGATGCTACATAATGCTCCCGTTGATACAAAACAAGCCTCCAAAGGCTGGATAAGAGATGAAGACCAATTCCAAGTGCCAAACCCCTCAAGCTGGAAGATGCCACGCTTTGCTGGATAACTGAAGCTCATCAACAATTCGGCCCTGGTCCCAAAGATGTCCAATCATCTCAAGAAGGTGTCAAACAGTAGATCGGGTGAGGTAAGAACAACCCAGGTGCCCGAATCTCCAAGATCCCTCTCAATCTTTGTAGATCTGAACTCCTCCACTGAATGGTGCGCCCCACTGGATGCCTGAAACCCTAGATAATTTGGCCAAGGTGAATGAACCCTTCAAATCTCCTGAAACTCTCCAAACTGATAGATCAGGATGCTGCAATGAGAACCCAAGTGCTAAAATCATCAAAACGCTTGCTAGATCCTTAGATCTAGCTGCTCTCCAAATGATGGTGCACCCTCCTCTTGGGAAAATGTCCCACTCTCAATACAAATCGATCCTCCACTGAAAGAATCTGGAAAACCACCAAGAATGATGCCAAGACACCTGCAAAGGAAACCCAATACCTGGAATTCCTGGAATCACTTCTCCTCATCTAGGACGAATCCCTCCTCAATGAATGGTGCACCCCCCTTGCTGGAAACCCCCAACTGGTGTGCCCTCTCTCTATTTTCACAAGCAACTGATGTGGAATACTCCTGCAACTGAGTAGATATGGAACTAGAATGGTATGAGAGCGTATTGCAACTCCGAGACCAATCTTGGGACAAGCTAGGTGGAATCTTTCACCACCGAATCGTCCTCTAGGGTTTGTTAAGTCAAAACCCTTAAAACCCCCAAGAGATGGGCTCACTAGCTAAAGCTAGATATCAAACTGATAAACATACATGAATGAATGAGAAGAGGCCCTTGCCTTTCCTTTATACTTTTTGGCTCACCTTGTCCCTCCAAAGTGACTTTCATTTTATTAATATTTAATTAATTAATTAACCTTTTTACCTTTGAAAATCTCCTTATCTCTCCTTGTGGCTTCCCTAGCCACTGAAAGTCACTTCTAGCCATCCCATCCTGTAGTGTTGTTCCTCCTGATTCCAATGAGCTATTACACTGAGAGGTTCCTCCAAGTAATGTGCCCAAAACGACCTCTTTAGTGAATTCCATTGACTTATAGCTCAAAATAGTCAAAATCATGGAAATCGTCGGAATGCAACAAAACCAAAGCCAACCTGTGCGGAATTGCTCATAATGATGGAATATGATCATCAATGTAAGATGGACCCCACAATGCCTCTCAAATACCCCTGTACTCGCTCTAGCACCCATCTGGCTACTCTGGTCATCATAAATCTCTGCCCTATGATGATGTCCCAAAGTGGGGACATTACAGTCCTCCCTGTTAGAAAATTGCTTGTCCTCAAGCAATACCCAAATCCCCCGAAGTAAAATACCAGGATCCCATGTCCACCTGTGGGATACATAGTAGAACCCATCCAATGATGAAAAATAGCACACTCCACCCCCTGGATCCCATATTAGGAAGTGAACTGCAATACTCTGTGAAGAACAGTCCTGGAAGATATCAACCCTGTGAACCTCCTGCACCTGACCCATGGCCTCATCTTGGAATGAGTCCATCCTCCAAATATCTACCAAGATCCACACGATCTACATCAACTGCACATGATGATGCAAGAATGAGGTACTGCAAGATCTCCGTGATGCACCCTCAAGTGTTGTGTTAAATGGAAAGTTAGAATGACTTTCCCTTGCAATGGTCCACTCTCCCCTGTCGGTCAATGAACTGCTCAATCCTGCAATCCTTGGGTCCCATGCTAACCTCTGTCGACGATCCTCCTGCTGACACTGCACTACTCTGTCCACAATTGTTTTTCCCCTGCATACATAAAGTATCCTCCTCCCCGGGATCCTCAAGCTGAAATACCTGTGACCACCGAACCTGCTACCCAGAAACTGTATCGACATAGACACCTCTGTAGAAGAAGTACCTGTCCAAATGTCTCCATGCCCTATCATGATGATCAAGAGGAAGAAAATGTCTCACCCCATAAGACAAGTACCTTCCGACCCACTCCAAACCAACCCAAGGTGGAGTGTGTGGCTCTCTGGCGCCACTTGGGTCGTCATGTAATGAAACATCCTGCTAACCAAGTGAACTCCCAGATCCCATGGAAAACTTGGAAGTTTTTCACTTTCAGTCTTTGCTAGCTATTCCTGTGTTGGGCTGATCACTGTCGGAATCCCACTGTGCTCATCTGTCATCACCACATCTATGATGCTCACCATCACACACCAAGTCTCAACTGTCTATCTAACATGATCGACCTCTGACCTGCTGTATGATATAAAAGTACTCCTGTCATATAGTCTCGGCCTACTCACTCTCCATGCTCCCAGCCATGGCCTATCCCTCCTCATGCTGTTGTCTATGATAAAAGTGTCAGGACAGGCTAATAGAAACATCTGCAGTTGACTGTAGGACTGGGAGGTGTCACATGCTTTGGTCAATCCCAATGATTCAACCAGAAGCTCATCCATCGGTATCCATGAAAGATTCTCTCCTGTGGTCATCAACGAGTCCCACCCATCCAATACAACCAGAAGTAACCCCTCCGATTGCTGGTCAACCAACCTCCATCTCTCATCTACCATGCAACAGCTGAAATGGTGAAGGTGATCTCCCACAACTATGTGATGCTGCAGAGGAGTGACATCTACATACTCCCCTGAGTGTGTCTCCTCCCTGCAAAGCACTACACCCCTTCAAATGCCACCATACACCTCGGCATCTCTCTGTGAGCTATCACTCATCACGGTATGCTCCGACATACTCATATCATCTCCCGCAAACTCATGCTGCATCACAGATCTTGGGCGTACAGTTGGATCAATCTCTATATGGAGATCAACCACTCCCAAGACACAAATGGAAGTGTCCCCCATCGATTGGTGCTCCTATGCTAGATCATCAACATCCTCTGTCAATGTGACTGACTGATACATCTGGATGTCCACTAAGATAGATGATGTGGATCTCTGACGAATCTCCTCAAGAGACCCATCTGATATAGACTCTGATTCTTGGAGGGCAGTCTGTGTGCCTCTCAAGAATCCTCGAGTGCTCTCCAACTCTCGAGTGATTCGGTCTACCTCCAACTCCTGCCCCCTCAGAGCCCTATGATACAACTCGCCAATCCCCAGTAGGTAGTCTCTGTCTATCAACAACTGCTGGTAGTCAGTCCTCATCATAGACACTCTCTCCCGGAGAGTGTGAAAATCATCCATGGAAAATCCTCCATCTGAGCTACCCTGTGCCATTGATGCTCTCCAACTGTAATCTGCTATCACTGCATGCATGTTATCAATATGTCTAGTGGCTGTCCTGATCATAGACTCACTAACTCCCAACTGTGTTGCTAAGTGGTGTGACTCCTGATCATAGTCATGCTGGGGTACCCCCTTATGCCTCTCACTGCTAGTGCCATCACTAACAACACTCTCTGCAGAAGATAAAGTGATGAACTGCCTACTACCTACTGTGCCACTAGGTACTTTTGTATGCCACTGCATCCCATCACTAGATGCCATCTCCCCCTGACTCACACTATATCATGTATGAGCAGTTGTATCTTCCTGTGCACTCAACCTGCTACTATCATCTGCGCCTGGATCCCATATAGTTGTGTCCAGACACATGCTATGGTCATCCTGAATGCTAAAGAGTGCATCCTCATCAATGCAATTTGATCCTGGAAGTACATGCTCCATCCACCTGTCAGCCTCTGCAATATTCTCAACCAATGGAGTCTCCAATAGATGTGACTCCATCCCCTCTGGCTGACTTGTATGTGTGACATAAACTCCCTGTACGTTCTGTACCTCCTCCTGGACCTGTGGGTCTACCTGTCCATGGTGTGCATCCCTCACACTAAGCTCATCCATCATACCTATCATGCCATTGATCTCCTCATGTGATGTGGCTATCATGGGTGTCTGAACAGGTGATAGATGTGTCACGGCTCCCATAGGAAGCTCATCATCTCTAGGTGATACCACGTGTGACTCCTCACTGTTGTAGGAAAATCTCCCTGCGGACAGGTAGATCACCTTTAAGGCTTGACCTTAACCCTAGACAGAAAGATGCTTAACGTGGACACTGAATTCCTTTCAAATCTATCTAAACTAATGCATGAGAAGGGAGGATAACATAAGTACCTTTTAATCGACGTTTGTCCCTGCACGCTCCAAGTTGCGCTCCAATCCTTTTTCTCCTCGCTGAGGTCTGTGGACAAAACAAGATACGACCACTTCCTACTCTATTGACATTAGCTTGAAAATAGATCCATCAATAAATGACAAGTTCATGTAACATCAGACTCAAACTAGAAAGAAACAGGCCAAGCGTGTCATATTAATGAGAATGACGACAATAGTACTTACAATCGTAGATGCAAATGCGACAGCTTTGTCAAGTCCTCTTTGTCTAACCCTTGCTTGAAAGATCCACAACCTGGATAACAGCAAATTCACTGATCACTCTCCTTTGGCTGACTGTAAGTTTCCTCCAAGATCATAAGTTTCATATGTTCAATTCTTCCTTTCCCCTTCCACCATCATAAAACCTGTTTATATAGGTTGGGAGGGGCCTAACATCTTGAGTTATGTTTAGAACCAGTTGGGAACCTTCTCTTTAGATCAGGTATCTTTTGATGAAACCGATAATTCGAGCACAACTGCCTCCTAATCTCGAATGATCCTCCCCTTATTCTCCTCAACGGGCTAACAAATGACCTAGAATAGGGAGCACTCCCTTAGAAAGGATATCAGAGCGTTGTAGTGCTCCCTGGTAAGCCTTGGGAAACCACCAGCTCTCTCAAGATGAGCAACGCTCCTCCAGAAGGTCCTGAGGGGCGTTATAACGCTCCCTAAAGCATGATAGGGGAGCACCAGCGCTTATGCAGCTGAAATAGGGGAGCGTTACCCCTCCAAACTAGTGTTTCAGGGTCTCTTTCATGTGTCAAGAGCTATTTGATTCCAGTAAACCAATTCTCTTCCTTCAAATCAGTCATGTGAGATGTTATAAGTGCCTTCTTAGTGCCGTTATCATGGAATCATGTCTGAACATCATTTGCGACACTAGTGACCAACTTGCGACACTTGCGAAAGTTGTAGGGAAGATGCGACACTTACGACGATTGATAGGGACAATGCGACACTTATCCAACTGAGCAATTTTGACATGTAACACTCACTAGTGTCACTACTCTGCTGAGGTGTAAGGTCATCAAGGGTATGTGACATGTCTGCTGAGACGCTGATGCTATCGTCCTGTCCATCCAGCTGCCTATCCACTACACAAGGGTCATCATCCTCCTCAAGCTTGCAATCATCCATAGCCTCTGTGCAAGAGTCATCATCGCTATCCTCTGAGGTAGAGTCACTATCACTAGCCTCTATGCACGAGTCACTATCATCATCAGACTGCTCTGAATCCTCATCATCACTATCATAGTGTACCTCAATGATATGCTTCTTACCCTTACCCCTACACCTATGATTTGGTTCCCAAGGCACCTTGCAACTGTAGCAAAGTTGTGTGCTCCTAATGGGTGTGGGGTTTCTCTGTGCTTCCTTCCATCTAGTTTCTCTGTCTCTGCCTCCCTCTGCTATGTTGGTCCAATATGTCACCTCATCTTCACTCCAACTGGGGTTTTTCATGGAAATAAACTTTTGGAGAGTTATTAGAGGCCCAAGTCTCTCACAAAGTGCATGATATTCTATTTCACAACTCACAGCTATTCCAACAAAATATGTAGACCCCATATTTCCTTATAGAAGATCCCTCAGGCTGGTAGGAGTCTAATCTTTGATACCACTGTAATGATCCCAAGCCATTATGCAAGGATCATCACTGTTTTGGTGTCTTTTTAAAACTTTTTCTGAGTGAGGCATTTCGTCAAACACTTTGCTGATCTACTTTTTAGATGTGTTCATATGTGTGTATGCAACAAATAATAGAAAGAGATAACCATGGAACATACCTCAACCATATGCAATAAGATAGACAAGCCAAAACATCTCAAATATTCTTTATTCATAAAATAGAAGAACCTGCTACACTGGAGATGCCGATCTGGAATGCTCAACAGATGGCCAAGATGATAGACAATATATAACAAGTAAGAGCTGCTACAAAATGCTCCCGCTGATACAAAACAAGCCTCCAAAGGCTGGATAAGAGATGAAGACCAATGCCAAGTGCCAAACCCCTCAAGCTGGAAGATGCCATGCTCTGCTGGATAACTGAAGCTCATCATCAATTCGGCCCTGGTGCCAAAGATGTCCAATCATCTCAAGAAAGGTATCAAACAGTAGATTGGGTGATGGTAAGAACAACCCAGGTGCCCGAATCTCCAAGATCCCTCTCAATCTCTATAGATCTGAACTCCTCCACTGAATGGTGTGCCCCACTGGATGCCTAAAACCCTAGATAATTTGGCCAAGGTGAATGAACCCTCCAAATCTCCTGAAACTCTCCAAACTGATAGATCAGGACGCTGCAATGAGAACTTAAGTGCTCAAATCATCAAAACGCTTGCTAGATCCTTAGATCTAGCTGCTCTCCAAATGATGGTGTGCCCTCCTCTTGGGAAAACATCCCATTCTCAATACAATCGATCCTCCACTGAAAGACTCCGAAAAACCACCAGGGTAAAATCATGAAGTTGGGTAACACTTTTGTGAGAATTGGGTCTCCAAAATTCCTCGCGGCATTTTTTCGACCGAACTTTTTTTTCTTTCAGCCGAAAGATAGGATTGTTCGGCCGAAAGTTTGCACGTCAAATCGAACGGCGCCCTGACGGTGCCCTCGATAGTCATGTACAAGATTTTCCTGATGATTGTTTTTCCTACGGTAAACATATTTCGGCCGAAAGGTTTATTTTTAACAGAATCCGTTAAAAATAAACCTTTCAGCCGAACAAAAATACTTTTCGGCCGAAATATTATTTCGGCCGAAAACTAAAAATTGGGACTGTATTCAGAAACCAAAGAATTCTTCCAAGCTTACATGAACTTTGGAGGTTGCGGATTCCTGCAAATACACAGAATTTGGTTTCGAAAATGACACAAGCATTTCCAAAATTGAATCTACTTTCAATTCCTATAATTTGTTTTTATTTTCTTTATTTTTATCTATTTTTATTTAATTTTTAAAAAAAATCACTGCATAATATTTCCAACAGACATTATGATTCGGTGAAATGAAATATCGGTATCTATAAAAATATACAGTGAAAAATTTAGAAAAAAATATATTCATAATCCTTAAACTGTTCTTTTCAAAAGGGTATATTTAGATTTTAGTTTTAAGTAAAAATTAAGATAGATACAAGGTGTAGAAAAACATGTGTTTAAAATTTGCAACGTTTTCAGGTTGGTCAACTTAAAAAAATTATAGAAATTATAATATCCATCCATTACATTCAAAATTATAGTCATAATAAAATAGAGTCTCTATAGATTGTTGCAGTATATTTCATTTCTTAAAAACATAAGTTTAAAAATAGATACATTGTTGTAGAAAAAAGTTATTCATTATCATTCCTTTCATGTTTAAATAATATAATGTTAAACAACTGTCAAATTGACATATCAAATCGTGATAAAACAAATTTGAAAAATAGTCATTGGAAAGATAACAAAATTCTTCACAAGTTTTTTTTTTACTGTAAAGTGAAATTTTAAATAAAAAAAAAACTTTTGTATGCCGAAAGTTGAAGAACTTGTGAAAATACAGTTTTTTTTCTCATAAAACAAGCAAAAGTGTAACCCATCTTCATGATTTTACCCACCAAGAATGATTCCAAGACACCTACAAAGGAAACACAATACTTGGAATTCCCATAATCACTTCTCCTCAGCTAGGACGAATCCCTCCTCAATGAATGGTGCGCCCCCCTTGCTGGAAACCCCCAATTGGTGTGCCCTCTCTCTATTTGCACAAGCAACTGATGTGGAATCCTCCTACAACTGAGTAGATATGGAACTAGAATAGTGTGAGAGCGTATTGCAGCTCCGAGACCAAGCTTGGGACAAGATAGGTGGAGTCTTTCACCATCGAATCGTCCTCTAGGGTTTGTTAAGTCAAAACCCTCAAAACCCCCAAGAGATTGGCTCACTAGCTAAAGCTAGATATCAAACTGATCAACATACATGAATGAATGAGAAGAGGCCCTTGCCTTTCCTTTATACTTTTTGGCTCACCTTGTCCCTCCAAAGTGACTTTAATTTTATTAATATTTAATTAATTAATTAAATCACTTTAATTAATTAATTAACCTTTTTACCTTTGAAAAGCTCCTTATCTCTCCTTGTGGCTTCCCTGGCCACTAAAAGTCACTTCTAGCCATCCCATCCTGTAGTGTTGTTCCTCCCGATTCCAATGAGCTATTAAACTAAGAGGTTCCTCCAAGTAATGTGCCCAAAATGACCTCTTCAGCGAATTCCATTGACTTATAGCTCAAAATAGTCAAAATCATGGAAATTGTCAGAATGCAACGAAACCGAAGCCAACCTGTGCAGAATGGCTCATAATGATGGAATATGATGATCAATGCAAGCTGGACCCCACAATGCCTCTCAAATACCCCTGTACTCACTCTAGCACCCATCTGGCTACTCTGGTCATCATAAATCTCTGCCCTGTGATGATGTCCCAAAGTGGGGACATTACAAGTTGTAGATGCAGCTTGAAGAGATTCTGAAGAAGGGGCATATACGCCCAAGTGTTTGACCTTGGGGTGCCCCAGTATCATTTGTGAAGAAGAAGGATGGTACACTGAGACTTTGTATCGACTTCAGGAAGTTGAACAAAGTTGAACAAAGTAATAGTAAAGAACAAATATCATTTGCCAATGATAGATGACCTCTTTGATCAGTTGAGGGGCACATAGATATTTTCAAAGATTGATCTCAGATATGAATATCACCAGGTGAGAATTAAAGAAGAGGACATCAACAAGACTGTCTTCATAATGAGGTACATACATTATGAGTTCACAATGGTGCCATTTAAATTATAAAATGCACCAACTGTCTTCATGTGTTTGATGAATGGAGTTTTCAAAAGTTATTTAGATAAGTTTTTCATTTCATTTATGGATGACATACTTATTTAATCTAAGTCTGAAGAAGAGCACAAGCAACACTTGAGGATGGTACTGCAAGTATTGGGGGAGCATCAAATTTATGAAAAGTTGAGCAAGTGCTCATTTTACCAATGACATATTTATTATTTGGGTCATTTCATTTCCAAGGAAGGAATAGATGTGGATTTGGAAAAGATAAAATCCATTGAGGAATGGTCGACACCAAGAAATGTCATAGAGGTGAGGTCCTTTATGGGACTTGCAGGTTATTATAGAAGGTTTATTGAATGATTCTAAAAAATTGCACATCCAATTACATCCTTGCAAAAGAAAGGTGTACAATTTGAATGGACCCCGGATAGTGCAAGGACTTTTCAACACTTGAAGAGTTTGTTGACAAGTGCACCAATTTTGAGAATTGTTGATTCAGATGCAGACTTCATTGTGTGCATAGATGCATGCAAGGAAGGGCTTGATGGATTCCTTAGTTAGAATGGGCATGTGGTGTGCTATGAATTAAGAAAATTAAAAGAGCATGAAATGATTTATGCTACTCATGACTTGGAATTGGCAGCCATAGTGCATGCCTTGAAGATGTGGTGACACTATCTCATGGGTAAAAAATTTGAGCTAAGCACAAACCATAGTGGTATGAAGTATCTATTTGGACAACCAAATTTAAATGCAATACAAAGCAAGTGCTTAGAATTCCTCAATGAGTACGACTTTGACATAAAGCATATCAGAGGAAAATAGAACAATGTTGCTGACGCACTTAACATGAGGGTGCATGAGATGCATGCTACAATCATTAGAATGTACAAATCAGATTTGAACGACATAATTTTATAAGTTTCGAAATCAGATCAGCGCTTTGTGGACATAAAGGAAAACTTACACCAAAGTATGTCGCAACAAAAATTTGAAGGTTATGAGCTAAGAGGGGATGGGATCCTCATGTATAGGCACATATTCTATGTGCCAAATGATCAAGAGTTAAAAAGTCTATTATTTTCATACATGCATAAAGTTCCTTATGCTAGACATCCAAGCTACCAGAACATAATTGTTGCAGTCAAAAAATAATACTATTGACTAGGTATGAAAAAGGAGGTTGTTGATTTTATTGCTAGATGCCTTGAATGTCAAAAGGTCAAGGATGAACACATACATCTAGCTGGTTTGATACAACCTTTTCCCATTCCCGAGTGGAAGTGGGAAGTTGCGACCATGTATTTCATTACCAAGTTGCCTAGGACCACTAAGCAACATGATTCTATTATGGTTGTGGTGAACAAGATTACTAAAGCTTCCCATTTTATTCTAGTAAAGTCAACACACAAGGAAACCAACTTTGCTGAAATATACATGCGAGAATTTGCTAAGCTACATGGTGTACCTAAGACAATTGTGTTTGAAAAAGATTCTAAGTTCAACTCGAACTTTTGGAAAGGGATATTCAAAGGATTTGGGACAAATATCAACTTTAGTACAACCTATCACCCTGAGACAGATGATCAAATAGAAAGAGTAAATCGAGTGATTGAATATATGCTCAGGATGTATGTGATAGATAAACCATAAAAATGGGAAGAATACCTTCACTTGGTAGAGTTTTCTTACAACAATGGGTATCAAGAATCTTTAAAGATGATCCCATTTGAAGCACTTTATGGTAGAAAGTGCAACATGCCAGTGAGTTGGGACAACCCAACAGACCACACAGTAGTTGGGCCAGATCTACTCCAAGAAATGGAAGAGCAGATGGTAAAGATAAGGCCGAATTTAAAGGTTGCCCAAGACATGCATACAAGCTATGGAGATAAAGGGAGGACCCATAGAGAGTTTAAAGTGGGCAACCACAGGTTCTTGAAAGTAAACTCCAGATGCATTTCCCTGAAGTTGGGAAAGTGTTCTAAGTTGGCAGAGTGCTACTGTGGGCCATTTGAAATCCTAGAGAGGATTGGTCTTGTTGCATATATGCTTTCACTACCTGCATCCTTGTGTTTTCATAATGTTTTCCATGTATCATTGCTTAAAAAGTATGTACCCGATGTTAATCATATTATTGATTGGAATGCGATTTAGGTGGAGCCAGAAGGAGATTTTCAAGTGCGATGGGTTTACATATTGGATTGAAAAATCAAACAACTATATAATCGAGCCGTGGAGTTGGTAAAGGTCCAATGGACTTGGTGCGATCCTAAGGATGCATTAACTTGGGAGCACGAGGATTCTATGTGGGAAGGTATTCACATATTTTTGAATATTTTTGAATTTTTGTATGTACATGTGTGTATGATGCACTGAGGAAAGTGCATAAATAAGGGGGAGGGGAATGAAATGTCCCTAATCCAGACCCTTTGTAATTGTACATATAGGCTGGTGAGACGTTGGTACCAATTGTAAATGTGAATGTACATAATATAGCTAGTGAGTCATTGGCACTTAGTTTTGGTTTTGCGCGCACCTGGGTAAGTGCGTGGAGAAATGTTATCAAAGGAAGGGTGCACACATTTAATAGTGTTGCACATGCCTAAGTAAGTGCACGGGATTATGCATAAAAGGAAGGGTGCACACATTTCATAGTGTTTCTCACACTTGAGTAAGTGTGCGAGAATTACCTGGAAGTGCACATCAGACTTATACGCACACACACACACACACACACACACACACATATATGAATGCATATGTATTAAGGCCGGAGAGCCTGTGTGGTTATGATGCTAGTGAGTCGGGATGCAAATAGGCCAGTGCGCCTATCCATGTATTATACTCAAGTTATTGATATTATCACATCGTTGCATGCATATATATCAGATGAAAAGAGATGGGGGTATAAATCCACCGGAAAAAGGGAAAAGGGGGAAACTTAGGTCTTAGGGATATTTTATTAATATTTCTAGAAAAGTGTATGTTATGGATAATTATTTTATCCTAAGTTCACGAGGGTAGGGAACGAGTCATCAAGTGGATAAAGCTACTTCTGAAGGTGAAAAGTGTCGAGTTTAAGGCATGCAATATATATTGTTGGCCTTAGTGTATTTTGGGGGGATTCACTTTCTCGTGAGCAGAAGGGGTCGATCAAAGGGAGAAAATGATGACTATTACCTTATTTGTAGAGAGAAGCTTGTAAGGGTTTTTTCTGTACTGTGATCAGAGTTATGTTGTCAAAGAGGCGGGTTTCCAGGCCTGTGAGCAATCTCTCTAGATGAGAGGTCTTTTGTTGAAGAGGTGGGTTTTCAGGTCCATGAGAATTCTCTCCAGATGAGAGTTTTGTTGGGAATTGTTTCCTGGTGAGCTGGACATTAGTTCGAGGGCTTAGAGACTTCTTTTCTGACCTGAGGCTGGAACCCTAGAAGGGAAGTGGGGCAACTGAGGGATTGTTGAATAGAGAAGGGGAACACTTCCTTGCGTGTAACATGTGCATGGGGAATGTGAGATTGTAGACGTGTTGCAGCCGTGGCACCTTGGAATGAGAAATTCTATTGAGTATGAGACCTTAGCCTGGCATTAGGAACCCTTTTTCCTTGGTGGAGTTAAGCCCTAGCTCGGGGGTGACCTGTTGTTGAAATCTTATGAGCAATAGAGTCTATGGATGGGAGGAACATCTGTGTTTTGCACACAGTTGGTGAATTTCATACAAGACAAGTGTTATTTATGTGCTTGTTTCATTTAATGTGTGCTTAATTATCTATTTTTGATATGGTTTAATTCTTGCATTTTGTTGCATATAAGTAATTGTTTTTATTTTGTTTAATGTTGCTTGCACATTTAAGTATGGTGCTTACAACCTGTAATTGTAATCATGCATGAGTATGACAGTTGTTGATAGTATTTCCTGTTAATTTAACCTTATGATGTTGGTCTTAAGTCTTTGTGGCGAGGTTTGAATGGTCGTGCGCACAGGGAAGAAATCCACACACATAAGGAGAATAGATTTGGTGTGTGAAGCCAGAATGGTTGAACACACAATAGTGTTGTGTGTTTAGTATGCTTCTGCGCAATTTTTTTTGTAATACTTCTGTTGTTATAAGTTGTATGACACGATTTAGCTTGAGGTTGAGTGTGTTAATTCAAGTGATACTACGAATATTAGTGTTTAGTATAGAATCTGCACAATGGATTTTTTGAGTAACATTTATTTAGTAGTAAGTCGGATGGTGTTACAGTCTGTTTGGTTTCAGAGTGACATAAGTTGAGATTGTGTGACGTGGCCCAGCTTGGGTGGTTGTGGATGTTACAACAACAATCTTTGCTATCATTTGAGTTACCTTTTCATTTTTTTCACTTCATGAATTTCACTCTTATTGTTCTTAAGCTATTCCAGCAAAGCCTAACTTGGCCATTCCTCATTTCCAACACAAAGTAGTATTGCAAGTTTCATTAACTACTTCCTTTCCATGGTCAGTCTTTCCCGAACTTCACTTCCTCTATTAAAATTTCCATCACACCATATTGCTAGAATTTATGCTAGTCCATCCTCATATAGACTCTTTCAAGTCCACTCTCTTTTCTAC
Organism: Picea engelmannii; assembly: GCA_009831015.1. Taxonomy (NCBI): domain Eukaryota; kingdom Viridiplantae; phylum Streptophyta; class Pinopsida; order Pinales; family Pinaceae; genus Picea; species Picea engelmannii. Next base: position 51,563 of record ML793504.1, read on the forward strand.
CACCCATTATGTCTATTTGGAATGTAATCAACATTCTCTATTCTCATCTTTTTCCAACAATACTTATTTACTATTGGAATCATCTCCTTAGTGTTGCAATATCTTCCAATATCTTGAATATTCATCCTATGACATATTATGCCCTTATCTCCATCTATCTTTAAATTTTGTTCAGTTCTGGAATTTGCTTAAATAATTATCTACAAGTTCAACTCTTTCTAACATGACTAATCCTTACAATGGAGTGTTTTGTTCCTCCATTATTAGCTTCCAAGTGAATATAAATTCACCATTTTCTTCACCCCTTTTACACACAAGTTTCTAGTTCATAATTTGCAGCTCTTCTAAGATACATATAACTTGCCCAATGATGGTTCACCCATAACTTCATATATGTTCTCTTTCTCTTGGTAAATTTCCTCTACCATCCATGCTTACATAACTTCCTCCTTTACATTCATGCTTTGTAACCTACATTACTTCAATGCTTTCCTTGTCTCAAGGAGGTTAGAAACTCACATCCTTCTTTTTATGCATATTAATTTCATTCTTTGTATGCTGGTTTGTTCCATGTTCCTTGTACTTGTCACTGTTTCTTTGTTATACACGACCAGGTCCTCCCATAGCTCTTCTTTTTCAATCTGAATTTCACATGCTCACCTTAGTTAATGCATTACTTGCATTTTTTCTAAGGCGCAATCAACCATTCTTAATCCATTGTCTCTTCATGATTGATCATAAAGCCACATATGCAAGAAACATTTGCCTTATTCATTCAAGTCATTTATCCATCTTGTCATCAATCATTTTTATAATACTCCCAACTTGAATAATCTTGTTCGAGATCAATTGCAGATCTTCAACACTATCCTTGTCCTCTGTAATTGAGAAAAACACCTTTACACATGGTGCTAGAGTTTGAAGTGTGGCTTTTGAAACAACCAAACTAAGCTTTACGAACCACTTATTGCCAATTCTAAAACCACTATTTCGTACACTATGATGTGGTATTTTCCCAACATGTGACAATTATCTAGTAATTATGGACGCTATATGCTACCAAACTTTAACATGCTCAAGCCCCTTGCAATGGAAACCACCGAGACACATCTCACTTCCATAGTCATTGCATTTCTTGGAGTTTGGTTTCCAATACTACTTTCTTATGCTCCAAAATTCTTCTTACCACCATCTAAAACCAGTTATGTGCTTCCACCATAGATTTGTTCCTTGGTACGTGGTCATGATTTGTAAGATCAATTCCACCTGGCTCCTCCACGTCATCCAATAGGTCCACATTGGATATTTCTAATTTTTCTTTTTATATATATTATTTTTCTACTCCAATGGACATGCGAGCACCATGAATATTTCTAGCACGACCTCACCACATTTGTCGTCTGCACGAATTTCAACTCTACCACTAGTTTGGGTTGGCTATTTGGATGAATTCAGATCCTTGTCAAATTATTTAATAGAGTCGAGTTTTGTAACTCATAAATTTAATCCGTGACACTTCTATACCATATATGGTTTGGTTTTGTTAAGAATACAATATTATCTTTTTCAAAAACCACAAATTTTTCCATTACATGATTATACCTGGCTGCTTCATGGATATTTTATCAAACATATTATTTACAACTACATATTTTTACCCAATTTTCCATGGAACTAATTTTGCAATCCAATAATTGTACCAATTATGCCTCCATAACTTATCCATATTCTCTTACAATACTCCAATTTAAGAATCGAAGCCATTATTCCAACACTTATAGTTTTCAAACTTTTTCTCATTTTTTTTCTTTTCTAAAAAGGCATTTTGTTAAACACTTAACATACAATTGCAATTCCTTCCTGTACAAATTGATTTCTGGCCTATATAGCCCTAATGTTGTAACCAATAGCTATAATGCCACTCTATAACATACATAATACCCTCTGTACATTGTTGAGTCTATGGGGTACTCATTAAACTGTCTAATGTTTTTTTATCTGATACCACTCTATAACATACCTAACCACTTAATTAAGCTATAACCAATATCATTTCATGGAAATTGTAGGCAATTACAACTTTGAAGCGGAAATAATATTGCCTCCTCCAAATTCATCCATTACCCATGAAAGCATTCAACCATTTCAACACATAAATAATAGTGTTGACAACACATGGGACATAAAAAATAAAATTCGTGGGAAAATAAAACAACTTGCATACAAAGTCATTTCTCATATAAAAAATTACATTTCTTACATGATTCTAGCCTCCTTTGGGATACCCACAAGGCCATTTACAACTAATACACATGGTTGGAAATTAAATTAGAGAATAGAGGGATAATCATGCCCTCTTCTTTACAAATGATGGTCATAACAACCTCAAAACCTCCAAATAAATATCTTCCATACATCCTAGAATTCTCTCATGAGTTAATGCTAATATCCAACCCTCTATGTCCATGAAATCAACACATAAATTCTCGTATATAGTAGTAACAACAACATTGGTCATCAACATTTAACAACACAGATCATGTTACTTATTTGTTATGAGTTGCACTTGGGGAAATAACTGCATGATAACATTTTCCCTCCTAGCCATAGGCACCAACTCGAGTAAGTACCACCCTCATGCCAAGCAATGAAATAACAAGGGTGAATTTATTGGCTATGGCTCTAGTTTTCTTCACTTAGCCCAATTCCCAATTATTATAGCGAGATAATTTACCTTTTAGCCCATATTTATGACAACAATCCCACTCACCAACCTTTATTTCTCCCTCAACCTTTCACAATAGAAGGAATGGGATCCCCTTCATTGATAAACATTCCTTTAGGCTATCCCACTTCCCTCCAGTGCTCCATACAGATTAGTGAAGAAATATATAATGCTGGGAACCAGGGAATCTTAGATGCAACCATTACACATACTCCCAGCCATGGATTCTATATTCATTCATGGAAGAAAAATTATGGTAGAAATATATCTTTCATCGTAGTATGCATACTCTAGAATAAACATTCATTCATACCCCACATCAACTCCCCCTCATGATAGAAAAAATGAACTATTTTCCCAAAAGGTTGCCTTCCCAAAAGCTTTCATCTTCTCTCGGATTGCATGAACAAGACATGTGCTTCCCTAATACTTGGGAAAATAAAACTTCAGCCTCATAAGGCATAGGACATGAAGGCTTTGGCTAAGGACACTTGGCGACATCAAATAAAATAATATAATATGACTCTCCCCTACTACTTCTCTCATTGGTTCATTGCCCCCATATTGCTCCTAGGGAGATATTACCTCAAGTGCACCTTTTATTATGTTATTATTATATTAAATATTAATTCCAATAATAAGCAAATGGGAAAATCACCACTAATACTTACTATAGACTTACACAATATGCTCATATGGGGTATTACACACACTCTCTTGGAGTCATTAGGGGTTCTTGAGCTTATTGGAGCATCTTGAAGACTAGGGTTAAGGTTTCATCTCTTGGAGATTTGTATATTAGGGTTTTGAGATGAAGCCCTATGTTGTACTTAGTGAAGAGAAGAAGAAGAGGAGACATTTTACCTTGGATGACATGCTTGTGTGCTACATGCTTATTGGAACTCATTGGTTAAACTAGGGTTTTCTTGGTTTTACATAGCTAGGGTTTTAGAGAGATAGATGATTGTACTAGCCTTGTGATAGGGCTATGGTATGATTTTGTAATTTCTAGCACTTATATGACTTATTGATTTGACATAAGTTAAGGTTGTAATTTTCAAGTGATTTAAAATTTATATTGAAGAATATAATGGCATACTTATTGTTTCTTTTATAGCTATCATAAGTGGTTTTCAAATATGTTATATGCATGATAATAATTCTCTAGAGGGTTGAAAAATATTGGAACAGATTGGTATCTTTCCTCTTGAATTGCCTAGTGGATTGGTGTTGTCAAGTATTGAAATATAGTCCAATATTGTCGTTGTTTTATTTATATTTCATAACAACCCCAAGGAAAAAAATTCATAGGGTTAAGATCCAGGAAACCTACATGAAAGAAGTGAAATTTTGGTTTTGCGTTTAAAAACCCTTTGAATGTATAAATTTAAGAAGTTCATAAGCACCTTATATTATTATGTTCTTCCTCAACCAATTGTGCCTCCACATCATTGTGAAAGTACCATTATGAAATACATGTAGTCATCCTTGATTATTTTTTTGTCTGGTAGGCTCATACTTCATCATAAATCCCTTTCATCCGAGTTTGATACACTTTAGGGATCATCTACATTAACAATTTCCTTGTCGACTCAAGGCCAAATGCTCTATTATGTAAATATTTCAGAGTAACTTGAAGAACATTTTGCAAACATGAAGCTTATGTTCTATTCTCCTATGCAATAGATTTCCAACCCCTGTATTGTTGTCCCATTTCGAGTTTGGAGTTGAAAGTTACAATCCCTAGAAGTTTAGAACTCATCTGTTTTTGCACTTCTGCCAGTGCAAATCAAGCTTAGAGACCATCTTCCATCTCTAGTGGAAGAAAATTGGATGAAAAATAGAAAAAAAGTTATATTGGATGCCAATAGTATTCTTATCTATGAACACTCAATGTATTTTATCTTGACAATTTGTTATTCCAACCATCTTCTGCATCCTTTTGAAGATGACACCTTGTCGCTTTTGACAGTTTGTCCATTATCATAAAATCTTGCAAAAATAATTGTCTTTCAAACTGTAAAGATTCGAGAAATTTTCACTAGGATGAAGTTATCCATATTTTTGGGGAGATGAAATGTTGACTAGGAATTTTTTTTATAGATTTATTGTTTCATAGAAAATTTCTTGAATATTTTATTTCTAAAATTGTTGAAAAGTGTCTTGGAATAGTAGATTTGACCCTATTTCATCAATTTCATTGAGAATCCCTTCGAATATGTCCAAATGATTTTCTAGGTTTTCTCATGCTTGGACATAGTCCTCATGTCAAAATTTCTTCATAAATGGGATTTCCGACAGAAAGCATAGTCTCATCCTTTGAAAACCATATTTTGTCAATTTTTAGGAATTTGACATTGAATATGGAAACTTAAGGTCAATGACATTTTTATGGACATTGTCACTACAGATTTCCACTTGAAATTTAAGATGCATGCACATTTATATGCTCAATTTATGTCCAAAAGAAAATTTTGGTTCAAGACTTTTTTTTGTAACAATAAATATCTTCATTTATTAAAGGGTAGTTGGTGTAGCTTGTTCATTGTCCATAAGTTTCTAAGGCCTCTTTTCGAATATCATATGTCAAATATTGGACCAATTTGAGGCATTGACCCCTTTTACACCATTTATCTCCTTCAAATCATCGATTCATCGACCACATTTAGAACCTTAGAGTCTTTCAAACAACATGTTTCCATGCAACAACTTCCTTTTTTCCAAGGGCATCGACCCCTTTTCAAACTTTGGGGGATTGGCCTTGTTTTTTAACCTTTTCCATAAGGTATTTTTTAATCCTCAACCACCTTTTGAACTCACCTGCAAGTTTATTTCAAAATATTGGTCCATCAACCTAGTTTGAATGTTTGACCCATCGACCATCTTTAGAATATTGACCATCAACCATCCTTCAAACATTGGCCATCAAACATACTTTGAACTTTGGCATTGTGCCTCCTTTCAATTTTGGCCATTGGGCCTACTTAAAACATGAGTGACTTTTGAAAGATGAGGCTATTGAGGCCCTTTTATCTTTGACCCATCAACCTAGTTTGAAATTTAGGCAATTTTGAAATAATGTCCACTAGGACAAAAGGAATCAATGTCCATTGGACGCTTTCAAACTATTGTGAGTTTTCAAGAAAAATCCTCGACCTTGATATTACATCAAACTTTGGCCTATTTCCACTTATTTCCTCATCCAATAGCCACTTCAATATTTTCCATCGACCTCCCTTCAAAATTAAGGCCATCAACCACTTTTCCAACAACAACCTACTTTGGACATGGGCCTATTTTTAAGCTTCTAGCCATTGGGCACTTTTAAACATCAAGTCACGGGTAATGCCAGACAATTGGTGGGTCAAACCCTTTTTGAACTAAAGTCCTTGGTCCTCTTTAGAACTTTGGGCCATAGACCCTCTTTTAAAACTTAAGACTATCAAGTTTTTTTCACTGCATCGACCACTTCAAAATGGTGCCCATTGGATCATTAAAAAACAATGACCATCGAGCCATTTTTTTCGAACTTCATGAGACTTAACAGAAAAGGTCCCAATATCAAACAAATTCAAAGCAGTGACCCACTAGTCCATTTCAAAGAAGTGTTGTGAGGTTGAAGAGGTTTGTCTTGAATTAATAAATTCACCCAACCATACTTTGTAATTTAAAATCTTGAACTTAAATCCATTGGACCTCTTTCAAACTCAATAAACCCAATTTTGAATGTCTTATCCTATTCCACTTGGAACTATGAATGTATACACTCCATGGAATTCAAATTTTATCTTGTTTACTCTGTAGGTCTCCAAAGGGACTCGATGTTGTCCACTTATTAGGATATAGCAATGTCTTTCTTCAAAACATTTCTCATTGCCAACCCATAACAATCCCTGCACAACTTCTTCTCATTTGTGCTATTGGAACTATGAACCTCATGAACACATAAGGTCCACTTCATTAACAATCCCAAAGGTTGAAAAGATGACCAAGCTTGTGAATCCCCTCCATTATCTCATCACCATGAGCATTCAAAATGACAAAATTAATGCATTTTCATGGAAGCATTCCATCAAATAGTTGGCATTCAATTGTAAATTCTATCATAAAATTAACATTATCTACCCATACTGGCCCAATGCTGAAAATAATTGGGTTCTTATACCACATTGTAATGTATCGAGATGCTTTCCTTCTCCATCAAGGCATTCCATATGAATTTCCTTATCTCTATTAAGAAACTAATAGGATAATTTTGAACTTTAACAATAATATGAATAGAATTCATATTATGCAACATGAAGATAATAACATAAATCATAATACATGTTTTGAATTCATTCATTACCCATTTGAATTCATAGGATCACACACCATATTACAAATAGAACTCATTCCATAGAAAAACACATATGAATACTTATCTGTAAATGAGTGCAAGCTCACCAAATTGATTACTAAGGAGTGATTCACCATCCAATCATAAGAATCAACTATGGATTCCACCTCCAATACAAACCATGATACCAACAACGTGAAGGAAGCTCATAGAGGGCTCTAATCTCACACATCCCAACCCATTTCTCTCACGACAAAGACAATCTTCTCACTGATGAGCACTCTAGGCCCTCATCCAACCATCAATTAGCCATGACACTCTCTTCCACTGCCCTACATAGCACAAGGAATGTCTTTCCTTTCTCTACCCCACAATCCCTCATGGATCTTATTCCCTTTCAATGCTCTTCAATGTAGGTTGAAAGAGTCCAAACTACAAGTTGCCACAAGTTGATATTTGGGGTTAGCCTGGAGGAGAGACACTTGGCCAAAACAATTAATGGGTATCAATACGTGGTTTCAAGTTTAAACATGGTTTCTTTGATTTTCATGGGCATTCCATCAATGGTTTTACCCTCACAACCATCCTATTTCTTTTTATATGCTTAGCAGTAAGCCCCCCAACTTCCACAAGCTTGTACTAGCCATAATTTCATGGGGTTCTCTTGTCATTTGAAGGCATAAAAACCATGGTTTGAGATGGTTCCTTCAAGAAGAAGAAAATGTCAATGGGAGAGGAATCCTTAAAAATGGAGAATGGAAGAATGATCCACGACAATGGTGAATGCTGTTTCTCCCCACAAGACATACATTTCTTGCATGGAAAATACATCCTTCCTAAGAAACATGGTGAAGATGTCAAAAAGGGCACTCAAGATAAATATTGAGGGGGAAGATTTTTGAGGAAGTATGGTTAAGGAAGGTTTTATCTCTGAAACACAAGTCAATTAATCCAATATCCCATGTAGCCTCTTTCCTATCTGAATCTTGTGGTATCATAGTTGCCTTGTTGCTTCCTCAATCAACCTTTTTTGTTGAAATTACATTATTATGTATTTACTTTTATTCATGTTTTTACATAATATAAGCACACCATGGAAACTTAACAACCACACCATAGTTGTAGCCCACCACTAGGACCGATGTGCATTCATTAGTTATGCCTTGGCCTTGAGCTCCACACTAGGAATAATTACAACACATTACATAGTTTAACGATGAATAGTTCTTATAATTCATCTCAACTACCTTAACTCCAATCACATAAACCACCTCATACGAAATATACATGATTTAACATATTATGATTTAGGAGGATCCAAACTAAGGGTATTGCATATATTTTGTTTCATAACTCCCACCCATCAATACTTAAACTTGCTATTTTTAAACTAGATTTCTTCCTTACTTGTTTAAAAGCCTTTTGAATCAATAAAAAAATCTTATTAACCAACTTGATGTGGATAGATAAATGATTCAAATTTGAAAATAAAAAATTTAATAGTATTCATTATTACCAAGAAAAAGATGACAAAAATTATTAAAGACAAGACATAAATTTCCAATACTATATCAATTCCCATGTAAATTTTATATGACAAATTGGAAATTTAATATACTATATCTATGAAACAATTTCCATGTAAATTTTATATGACAAATTGGAAATTTAATAGACTACATCTATGAAACATATGTTCAAGAATATTCCAAATGCGAATAACCCTAATGTTATTTCTGGTTGGAGACACTATTTATTTTTAATGTCTCAAGTTTATAAAGGAAGCCTAAACATTCTAACTTAAAGATATTCCACCCTAAGCAATGTAAGAGGAAAATTTTATTGATGTGGGAGGTAGATATGATCCAAGGAATAATTGAATACAATTTCACCATCATATATATAAATAAAACAAGTGTAAAGGTACCAATATGGAGAATATTTTTCTCTAAATCACGTGAACATAATTCCATCATGTGGATAGAATCAATCTTCTAGAAGACTCATTTCTATATTAGTGTTATAGTAAATTTGGATAGTATATTTCCACGTGGCATATTGTGTCTAACACAATAAGAGATAGTGAATTAAGATAAGGATCATTTAGTCATCATCATAAAAAATAGTTTCAACGATAGTCATTTTCAAACCATCGTTAATCCCAATTTTGACGACACAAATGGCGATGGTCTCCCAATGCTCCTAGTTGATTAAAGTAAAGGTGACGGTCATCCAAACCCTGTTGCAAAAAAATAATTGGTGACAATTAGGCACTTAGTGTCACCAATATTTATATGAACATGAGAAAATGCCTAATGTCAAGTCAAAAGGTTAGGTGAAGATTAAGGGGCATATGTGATTTGGGATGTTGATTTAGATTGAATTGACAATGAAATCAATGAACATAATAAAGAAAATGATTGTACAAAGAAGTATAATGTAAGTAATCATACAGAATAAATAGGTAATAGCTAGAATGGTTGTAGTTATTTTTGAGAAGAGATGTAATGATTATGTTTATTTATAAAAAGGATAGAATAAGATGATGAAACTACATTTTATAATGCTGTCAATTTTTTTTTAAGAAGTAAAATCCTAAAATGTAAGAACCATGATTGTTGCTTGATTAAATGTCTTAAGATTTATGTAGTGAGAACAAATTTCAGTGTTAATCGAAAGATCCATTGTACCCATTTTTACATGTCTAGGTTTTGAATCCAAAACGGGATACATTATCGAGACAATAAGCCAATTAGAGAAGAGGGCAACACATCCAAATTAATACATAAAAATGCAAAGATAGCCCTAGAAACTAAAGATGTTGGCTATAGGAAAAAAATAACATGACCGAAAAAACCTAACAATGCAATTTAAATATTTATATTAATATTAATATAACATATATTATATAGTTTGTTAACTAATAATATTAATACTATGTTAATATTCCTTTTATCAATAACTCGGAGATTGATGCTAATAAAAAAAGACTGCAACAAAGTTGCAAAGAGAGTACAACCAAAAATAATTAAGAGATGTCCAACATTAGCAAAATTCTATATTATCTATGTGCCAACAACGTAGCCTAATTTATCTGAATTGGATCTTGACAAATATTTGTAAATGTTGTAAATACCCATGTTTACTTTATTTCATTTTATTCTATCTTTTGGCACAATGGGAAGGTGAAACGAATAATTGTGACTGTTGGCCTTCCAAGAGCATCCCATTAAAAGTAATGAGAGCAACAACGAATAAAGGAGGAAGGAAGGAAGGGAAATATGCAAGGACAACAACATAAATGAGATCTCAAAGAGGGTAGCCTACTCGAAGTTCAGTGGACGAAGGAGTTAATGTGCATGTTCGCTTTGAACAAGGGTGTCTCTGAGCCTTGGCCTCTGCAATTTTCATTTGTCAGTGAGTAACAATACACAAAGACTGTGTATAGCTCACCGCATTGTAGTTTTCTCCTCCACATAATAAAAGTCCCATTTAAATGTTGAATCTATGAGTTTTTGCAATCTATGTTTTGGGAATTTGGTTTTGAGTTACGGTATTGTATGCATACTATGTTGAAGTTTTGTTTTTATCCTGTAGCACTCGTCCAAAGCGTTCTCCTATTTCCTGGGAAAATTTAAACTTGTCTGGGCGAATGTAAACATACATGGGTGAATTTATACTTACCTGGACTAATTTACAGACCCCTGGGTGTTTTATTTACTACCTGGGCGAACTTATACTTACGCGGGTGAATTCAGAAACCTATGGGCGTTTTTCTTCATTGATGAACATCTAAATTCGTCCCTTGAATTTTTTTTATCTGTTGCAGGAAATCAAAATCACCCCTAGATGTTTTTTTAGTTGTTGAGGGTCACTAAATCACCCTACAATTTTTTTCCTTTGTTGTTTAAGATCGAATCCACCTATAGATATTTTTTTTCAACTGTTGGTTGACCCATTCTGACTAGGTTACTCTTGAATTCGATTTTTCTTCATTTGGTCGACCCTACCATCAAAGACTTTGAACGAGCTTTCCTTTGGTCGACTCAACCATCAAAGCATTCGACTGGGATTTCCTTTGGTCGACCTGACCATTAAATAATTCGACTGAGATTTCATTTGGTCGACCCTACCATCAAAGCATTCAACCAATATTTTCTTTGGTTGACCCGATCATCAAAGCTTTCGACTGAGCTTTCATTTAGTTAACCTGAAAATCAAATCATTTGACTAGACTTTCATTTGGTCGACCCAACCATCAAAGAATTCGACCAGAATTTCATTTGGTCGACTTAACCATCAAAGCATTCAACCGGGGTTCCATTCGGTCGACCCGACCATCAGAGCATTCGACTGGTCATTCATAAGGTTGACTTGACTAGTGGGTGGTCAACTCGATTGATTGGCATAGTGCAAGGGTTATAACCAAACAAAGAAGATCAAGATAAAAATCAATCTTTTATTCCGTAGTAGAATTCGTATTGGTGATATGGATAGGCCATAGGCCTATTGTTTACGAATCATTAATAATTTCCAAAGGAAAAATAGCCCAGTACTTCTGAGAGGTATATTTTCTACAAAATAAACTAGATAGTCTAGTAACCTTACAAAACATACAAACTAACAGAAGTCATATCTACTTACCTCTTCTTCTAGTTCTGCATTTCCTGTCTTTCGAGGTGGTTGCTCATTTTCCATTACATCATCAAGCTAGTGCATTGTTTCTTCCCCATTCAACTTACCACAATTTGAATTCATATATTGGACTTAGTTTGATGCCCTTGAATGATCTCCCTGGCTCATGTTAATCACCATGGTCCAAAGAATATTACACTTCGTTTCAATGACTTCCATTTGATGCTTCTGATGTACACGTCTGCCCATAATTGTTGCAACCTAAGTAATTGCATGCTACTCATTCTCATGAATCTTTGTATTCGATGTGAATATTGATGTCTTGTTGGCCTAGATGGATTCTTCATGGTTCCTTATATTCCTCCTAATCTCCCTTAGTTATTGATAATCCATTGTGAGGTGACAAGAAGAACACCAATTTACCCACATGAACACCATAGAACAAGCCTCAACCATATCTAGTAGAGCTCGAGATACCAAGAGAGGAGACATAAATTGAAAGCACCACACCAAATAGAGTGGGTATCATTCACTATAGGATCAAAAAACAAACCTCTTCCCATAAAACTAGCATGAAAACTAGTTGTGAAACAAAAAGGAAAACACATCACAATACCATGAAAATAGAGAGGGGCCTACGCCTTCCCACAACCAGGAACAATTCACAAATACACCTTAAATATATAATAGGGCATGAAAGAATAAAAATTGAAGAAAAATTAAACCAATAGAGCTTCCCAACGAAAAACCAAACTCAACAACTAAGGGCTCTCCAACTTGGATTCTAGAGGAGGAGGCTCACCAGAAATTTGAGGCAATAATCAGAACAAGAAAACTTCCAACAAAATGGAATACCTTTCAAGGGCTCCTGGAAATCAAGGATTCTTCCTTTGTAGTGCCATCATATATGTATTAATCCCATCATTATAGAAAAATACACCGCTCCCAAATTCATAAGTGTGCTATTTCATGATTGAGGGCATGTGATAAGGAGACCCTCATCTCATCTCATAATTTCCCCTGTGATATGATTTCATGATTGCATGTTGAGCCATGTGACATGTTAACTCGTTTATATGTGGCTTAAACCTCATGTTGATACTATGGAATGGGTAGATCAAATTGGTTTCTGTTGATGCTAATAACCCCCTCTTTTAAGAGAGTGGCTTTATTAGCAAAATGATCCACAACATGATTGTTCTACCAGAGTACATGAAAGAAACGAATACTAGAAAAGTTGAGCACCTCTTTTTTATCCCGATCTAATACAAATCTAAAGTATGATTAATAACAACATTCTTTGAAATCATTTTTCCTATGACAAGTTTTGAGTCCCCTACCACAATCAAAGAGTGAATATTAGGTTCAATGGCTAACTTTGTCCCTTGCATTCATGCGTAATATTCCACTAGGTTTTTAGAAGCTATACTGAGACCCCAAGCAAATGTTAGTTTTTCCGTCCCTTCATGGAATATAATAGCCCCCCTGCACCTGCCACCCCATTATTAATACTATAGTAATTAACTATTTGTATTAATAGTTAATGTTAACTAATAATATTATTAATACCAATAATTATTTTTAATATAGATTACATATTAGTAGTTCATATTAACTATATATTAATATTTAATGTTATTATTAATATTAAAATTCCGTAACTATATAATAATAGTTAAAGTATAATAGTTTAACTAATAATATTAATACCAAATAATAATAAAAACTTAACAGGAAATAGCAAAATTATATTATCAAAAATGGTTGCAGTAAAGTTGATAACACTAAGGGTACATAAATAAATTTTGCATGGTTCAAACTGTCCACATTTGACCAAAAAATTATACAAAATTTACTAATGTCCTTTGGCAAAATTTTCTAGATGCATCGACTACTATAAATTTTGTAAAAAACACCTAAAACATTGATTGACTTAAAAAACATAGGCTAAAGAAAAGATTGATGACTTGTTGCTTCGTCCAATCTTGTATTGTTGCATGCGGGTTCCTAATTTGCAATGTCCATGGCTTCTATAATATGAATCACCATGTTCTCATCTTTGTTTTCCCCTTGCTATGAAATTCTTTGATTGGAATACATTGAGTGTGCATCTTTGCTCAAACTTTCTACCAAATTCTTGAGAAAATTGTAGTTGGTTTTGAGGATGGCCATTTGCTTCTCGATTTGTAGAAGGGTATTCATGATTTTTGAGATTTTCACCTTGTAGTGTTGCTCATGGTCATTAAATTTGGCAATGAGAGAGAGAATAAAGGCTTTGTTTCCCTGTACCATATCTTCATGGGACCTTAAGATTCTTCTTAGCTTAAGCACACTGTGGTGATCCACAATTTGCAAGTAAGTTGGTGGATAAGGAATTGATAATTGATTGTCCTTCAATCCTAATTCGAAAGAAAATACCTATAGATTAACCAAACATTGAATGGAGTGGCCTTTGTCAATAGGAAATTGAACATCTAAAAATAGGCCTACAATATAGATGAGGAGAAATTCGACTCCACTTCCCAGAAAAAGAATATTTCCTTCCCAAAAGAAAACATTATACAACAGTAGAAAGAGAACAAGATAATTGAAAGTCTTGTTGAGTACGAAGATGAAACCAAAGGTCCACCTGAAATCTAGAACGAAAGTTGAGAGTAGACCAGAGGGCATGTTGAACATAGGACCATGATGCAAGTACCAAAGAATTGGCCCCAAAAATATAATTCTCAAGAGATCAAACTTAAAAATATATCCACCATGTTTAGAAACAACAAGGACACAAGAAACTAAAATCCGTTCTCCGAGGAAATTCATTTGATTAAGAAACAACTAAGTGAGAAATAGATTGATGACCAAGCCAGGAAGAGAAATGTAAAGTATCCCAATGCCCTCTCGCATGACTGGAACCCAACTATGCAATATCCTACTTCCCTCGACGAAGAATAACACCATGACTTCAATACCTCCCATCCATGTAGACTTAGACATGTGTGAGGGGGTGTAGGGCATATTCATGTTTATTGCTTTGTCTCGGTGGATGAGTGATCCATGTGGATATCGGTGGCCACCCACCTTTTCCGACTGGCTCAAAACAGTTTCAATTTACTATTTTTAGCAGGTTTTAACTTTCGGGGCCATTTTGAGGGCCTAAATGAAGGTTTTTTGAGATAGAGGTTCTCAATGATAGCCAAAGGCATGATTGAGCCTCCAAAATGAATCTCCTCGATGATACCTTTCCAACGAGCTATCACACGCCTAAAACGGAGATCGTATGCAAAAGTTATGACCCCGGGAAGTTGATGTACTAACTTACCCAAACGGGGCCCACATGACTTTTGGCGCTTCATCTCCTAGGGTTAGGTTTTTTGATGTATATGATTTTTGGCATTCTATTCTATTTTAAAAAGGACTCTAGAGCCTCATTGTAATCATCTTCTCACGGATGCGAGTAGCAGCCACATCTCTTCTCATAGATAAGCTACCAGCGCCTTAGCTAGTTTATTTACATTCTGTCTGTAAGCATATTTCAGTCATTTGTTATTAATGAAATGAAGTCTTATT
>ML793504.1:71900-82336 GCA_009831015.1 Picea engelmannii
GCTACCAGCGCCTTAGCTAGTTTATTTACATTCTGTCTATAAGCATATTTCAGTCATTTGTTATTAATGAAATGAAGTCTTATTTCCGCTGCATCTCTGCGTTTATGTGTATTTCTGTATTTCATTGTGTTCCTACATAAATCTAGATCAATGAGCCTGTGTGTGAGGGATGGATGGTGATTTATGATTGAGGTAATTGTCATTTAATTAGGAATTAAGGTATGAATTGGGTGGTTTGGACCTCATTTACCCATAACACCCCCAATTTTATCTTTACTTCCATGTTGGCCATTGCATAATATTGTTGATTGTGGATCTGGAGGACATGAAAAAATGAATTTTCATGGAACTTTGAAGCCTTGTGATGCTCTCTATTCGGGATTGAATCAAGACTATGGTTAGTTGGGCCTTTCTTGATCATTGACCTGACAATCATGCCAAATTCCCCCAAGATGATTATATTATAAACGTACATTTTTTTTCTGCTAGCTTATCCCTCAAAGTATCGAATATGCTTTTTCCTAGTTATTAGAGAGTGTTCCTAAGCCCCAAACATAGGAAAATACCAATTTTCCTCCAGGATTAATGAGTATCCCCTTGTTGACCTAAAATTTTCCACAACCTTATGAAAGCCTGCAAAGAGTTGCAAGACCAATTTCCTCATCTTTTTCTCACTTTGTCAATGTATGGCAAGGGTCCCACTAGGAAGGTTATCAAATGAGTTTAAAAGAGTATCAATTTTTTTAATGTATGAAATCATGGACAAACTTGTTATTCTTGGTATGAAATGGTTGCAAGATGTTTACTTAGGTGTTATATGCCAAAATCATATACAAAAGTGTCAAGTGATATATGATATGCTCCACAAATGATATGGCATTATAGACAAGATTGTTGTGTTTTTCATCATATGCTTGGTATGAATTCATCGCAAAACAATTGGGTGTTGTTAGCGATAATTCTTGTTATGAGTTCGAGAGCATTCGGGTCTGCAAGTTGCGCGAAACGCTTAAGCGCAGCACGGGAGGATCCTTGTTTTTTTTCAAGTAGTAGGTCAAGCGAGCGGGCAAAGTGTCGTTGGCGTCATCCAAGGTTGGTGATCTCGCGAACTCGGGAGTTCGAAGGGTAAGGACCCAAATATTGGGTACTCAAGTCGCGAGGACGCGAGAAGTGAGAAGGTAGAGAGTCGTTGGATCCACACGTGGGATCGCGTATCGGGGCCTCGCAAGAAAATGTTTGAGGATTTGGGCGCGGAAATCGTGAGATTACGAGAAGTGATGTCTCGACAACAAAAGGCAGTGTGGGCCATAGCAGAGTTGGCGAGTGGAATACATGTGGCACTAAGCCTCAGAATCTCGCCGTGAGAAGTCCCGAAGCAGTGATGTTAGGATCCGCGAGATGCGGAGTGCTGAAGGAATCCCGAATTTGGGCCCGCAGTCTTGCCGATGTGATCAGAACCGTCCATCAAAGAGGGACACGTGGTGCGCGATTGGGCTCCATCACCTCCTCACCTCTTGAAACTTTAAAGAAGAAGAACTAGCTCCTCCCAGTCGCGAGACGTGAAGCGCCGAGAGCAATTAGACCTGGGCCCACAAAGGTATCGGGAGGAGTAAGAGCTGTCAGATCTAGAATGACGCGTGGTGCCAGATTAAGCCTTCTCGGCATATTGCTCATCACGATTTCAGTTAGCAAAGATTATCCCTTTCATATTTGTGATGCGCCGAAAGTGTATGGTCACAGCCCGTGGTCACCTAGGGAGAGGAAGGAGCTGCATAAAGAAGGCCCAAGGCGCCGAGTTCAGTTGCAGAAGGGATCATCGCGACCTTCGGGCGCCATCGGACCCAATCTCCTTACTGTTTATCACCTGGAGTAAATGACAGTAGGCACGGGTGGTTGAGACTTCCTCTCATTCATTAAGTGAGGGAATGGAGGTTCTGGCAAGCCATCTGCTCGAGGAAGTCCTGTGCATCGATTTTCTCAAAGACGCCATGCCGAAGTCCTTAGCTCGACAGAAAAGTCTGCGCACACTAGCTCAACATTTACTGGCCCAGCTACTCCCCCTGCAGGAGCCATGCGCAGTTAAGGAGGCATCTGACAGAGAAATCCCATCCGATTTTGGCTGAAGGGACACCAAGCTTCAGTTGGTCACCCGCGCCTCTGTGAGGCAAATTTCTCTGGGTATATAACTCAGTCTTTGTAATTTGTAAAGTATCGATGGTTTTGCAGAGCTCTCGGTTGTAAAGTTTTAATGAAGCACTGTTATTCTGGTTATGTATGAAGTTTTGAGACTTCTTGCCTTACGAATGCCAGTTTCTTCCATGTCTTTGTTTACACTGTGTTAGAGCAATTCGAAATTGGAGGATCCAGTCGAGCTATAGCTATTATAGGATGATGTTGTAATGGATCATTGTAATAGTTGCGCTGTCTCTAATCAGTTCTTGTGATTTCCCCAGCATTGAGTGACTTGGAATTGGAGGATCCAATCAAGTCCCCTCTCAGTTCCTTGAGACCCTGAAACAAGCGGATCTTGCATTTAGAGTTTTTCTTCTGCAAACGACCGAAAGCCTGTTGCTCAAAGTTGTTTGTTCACCTTTCTCACTAATTCTTCCGCCTGTTCACCCTTTAAATCAACCCACTGGCTGAAGTTGGGATTCCAGACCTCCTTTGTTCTTTACATACCAGACCCAGTCCCTGAGTTAGAATGATATCTCCTTGAGTCTTTATCTCCATTTGATCATCCCCTTATAAACAAATCGTGACATTAAACTGATGGGTGTTGGGCTCTTCTCCTGCAAGCAATCCAAGAGTGACTTCTGACGCTAACATTTCTGGCACCGCTGCTGAGGACGAAGTTGAATATTTTCCCCAGGATTGAACAACAACGATTGGTTGATTCTGAAGGTGCATCAGATATCAGAACTATTGAGATTGCTACTGTGCACCTGGCGACTCCATTGTGACAAATCCACTGGAGCGAACCCGTTGTTTTAATTGTGGCTTTCATAGGTAGACACATGCGGTCTCATCCACAGCTGCCTCTAGCTACACCTGAAGCTGATTCTGAAGCGGTGCGTAGAAAGGGAAAGAGCTCTGCAAAAGAATTTCCCATTGCTGAAACAAGTAATACACCATCCCCTTCTTTAAGAACTCCTTTTTCTCCTCCTCAGTTTCTTGATAGACCTCCTTCAGAGGCTTCCCGTTTCCTGAATTTTGGGAGTGTTCCTGCTGAGTTTCCCCCTCCTGGTCTGGGACTAGAAGGAGAAACCCTTGTCACTCCCCTCTTCTTTGAAGTTGTTTATCGACGAATATCCATGACTGCAGAGGATTTTCCCACTCCTGCATGAAGAGAAGTGCCTTCCAACTTGAGTTCATTAGCCTTCTCCTCAAATCCTCTCTTGTTCCCCACTCCACTTCGAGACTCATCCTCAGTAGCCCCTTCGTGAACTCCTTCTCCTCTGAGTTCTCCTCCCCCTAATATTCCTATGGCTGGTGCTAATCCCCCTCCGAATAGAATGGACGCCATAGTCACTGCCAGATATGCTCCCTTAGTTCTTCCCCTTCCTATGAATCCTCTCCCTGCTGGGGATTACTTGAAATACATGCCCAAGTTCACTGGGGAAGGAGACATAACTGCTGAAGAGCACCTGGTTGCTTTCTACAGTTATGCAGACAACCTTAATATTGAAAATGAAGATGTCTGGATGAAAATCTTCATCCAGAGCCTGGATGGCGAGGCGAGGAAGTGGTTTAGAGGATTGGCTCCAGGGTCTATTGCTGGGATCGAAGCTCTCGATAGTGCTTTCCTAAGATAGTGGGGAGATAGGAAGGATTTCATGTATTACATGACAGAGTTTGGGTCCCTGAAGAAGATGGAAGGAGAGTCTGTCTCTGACTTCTCCAAGAGATTCAATAAGATGTATAACAATATTCCTGCAGAGATAAAGCCCTCAGAAGCCTCTGCCCAAATTTCCTATGCTGGTGCATTTGGCCCTGATTTCTGCCTTTTGTTGAGAGAAAGAAGAGCCACCTCCTTAGCCCAAATGCAAGATACGGCCATAGAAGTGGAATCCAACATATTAGTAGCTGACATACTGAGGAACAAGGCCGACGTAGACATAAGAAAGGGAAGGACGGAAGCCTCAACTTCTGGATCATTGGTGCCTCACCCTCAAGTGGATGAACTGACTAAGATGGTGAAGTCTCTGTCTGCAGAGATGGAGAGAATGAGGGTGGAAGGAAGAAAAGAATATAAAGGCCCTTAGATCGCCGAAAATAAAGGAGGCTTCAGGAGGCCAAATAATTTTACTTCCCCTAATATGCAAAGAGAGAGGGGAAGAGACAGAGAAGACCAGAAAATTCAGGCCCCTTTTCAAAACAATTTTGTGGTCGAGGGGGAAGAAGGGGAAACATATGAGCTTGATCTTGAAATCCACTGCTTAGAAGACACTCCTCCTTTTCCTCATCTCACTCAATCATCATACGAGGAGTCTCTCATGGACAGTTAGCTAAATGAACTAAGCAAGGGAGACAAGGCTACTGGTGGCCGAGGCAGGTACAACCTGAGGTCCGACAAGAAGACAACATCACCTAATATTCCTGAGTAGTCCATTAGAGCAGAGCAACCTAATAACGAAGTAGAAGATGGTCACCGAGGTAAGAAGGCTCAACCTCTCTCTCCCATTGTCCACAATCACGCCCTTTGAAATAAGAGAGATTCCAAAGCTTACATTTTCTTTCAATTTTGAGCATGAGATTCAAAAGATCAGAATCCCTGTGCCCCTCACTGAGCTAATTAAACATGGAGAGTTTAAAAAATGCTTCTCTGAGCTTTTACAATCTGAAGCTTCATGCCTTCCCACAGACTCGATAAACCTCCAAGATGAAAAGCCAACAGTTTTCCTAGGCCCCATGGCAGAAGATAGATATGATTCATCCCTTCCCTTCTACACCTCCCTAAATATACCTGATAAAGTGTTGCACAACTGCTTGATGGATTCAGGGGATTCTCACAACCTCATGCCCAAAACTGTCATGGAAGAGTTAGGACTAGAAGTCACCCGAGCCTATCATGACCTCTACTCTTTTAACTCTAGGAGAGTTCAGTGTCTCAGAGTTATTAAAGACCTGGTCGTAACCTTGTTTCAACTGCCTATGAAAAGTGTAGTCATGGATATCGTAGTAGCTGATGTCCCCCCCAAGTTTGGTATGTTGTTATCAAGATCTTGGATAAAAATACTGGGGGGAACCTTGTAGATGGACCTCACGTATGCTACTATCCCAGTGTTCGGAGGAGAGCACAGAAGACTATATAGGGAAGCCCAACTGGCCTACATAATCAATGATGAAGCCAACCCTACCAATCATCCCATCTTTTCCTTGGACACTGATTTAGGCTCCAATTTACTATAGCTCACCCATGCCCCCGAGCCTCCTCTGAAACTCAGAAAGCAGCCCACCGTTTCCCCTAAAGTTCCTCCCTCCACCACCCCAATATGGAAAATGTTTTTTGATGGAGCCTGTTCCCGAGAAGGCGCTGGAGCTGGAGTGGTTTTTATGTCACCTGCTCAGGAGGCCACATCTCTGTCATACAAATTAGAATTCGAAGCTACCAACAATGTGGCAGATTATGAAGCTCTTATCCTAGGATTAAGAGCTGCAAAGAAAATGGGAATTTAGGAGGTAGCAGTGTTTGGAGATGCCGAGTTGGAAGTCCAGTAGGTCAGAAGCGCTTATCAAGCCAAGCATCCTTGGCTCAAAATCTACATAAATGAGGTATGGGACTTGATTGATAGTTTCTTCTTAGCATTCAACATTTCGTTCATCCCAAGAGAGGAGAACACAGTGGCAGATTCCTTGGCTGCATCAGCAAGCAATTTCAAAGTACCCTTGCCACCCAGACTCAAATACGAAGTAGAAGTAAAATACAGGCCCTCCATACCCGACAATGTCAAGCATTGGAAGGTGTTTGAGGATGATCTTGAGATCAAGAGGTTCTTGGAGACTATCAAAGAATTCTCAGAAATGCATATCGACCAAGATTCCACCTCTGAGGAAGGGCTTGATGGGGGTGAGTTGCTGAGTAAAATAGAAAAGCATGACATTATTCAGTTGCCTAGCAATCACATTCCGAGGGGACTGGTCCCATTAGAGAGATTGCTCGATGGGAACAACGTGGTAGTAAAGGGTAGAGTTTCAGGTGATGATGCTAACACAACTGAGTGCAACATTGGCACACCAGAAGAGCCTAAGTTTTTCAAGTTGTCAAAGAATTTGACCAAGGAGCAGAGGGTTGAATATATTGAGTTGCTGAGAGAGTTTGTTGATGTGTTTGCATGGACCTACGAAGACCTCAAGACATATGACACATTAGTCATTGAACACAAGATCCCACTAAAAGAAGAGGCTAAGCCGTTCAAGCAGAAGCTAAGGTAGATAAATCCCATGTTGCTACCTGTCATGGAGGAAGAAGTGAAGACGCTGCTAGATGCCCAAATTATCGTCCCCTTGAGATATTCCGATTGGGTGGCTAACTTGGTCCCTGTAAGGAAGAAACGTGGAGAAATCAGACTCTGTGTTGATTTCAGGAACCTAAATAGAAGCTCAAGGAAAGACAATTATCCTCTGCCCAACATGGAACACATATTGCAGAAGGTAACTGGTGCATCTAGGATATCCATGATTGATGGGTTTTCGGGGTATAATCAGATATCAGTAATGCTTGAGAACAGAGAAAAAACAACCTTCACCACTCCTTGGGGCACATTCATGTACACCAAAATGCCTTTCAGACTGATGAATGCAGGAGCGACATTTCAACGCGCCATGGACATAGCCTTCATTGGGGAGAAAGACCAGTTTGTAGTGATCTATTTAGATGACATCACAGTCTTCTCCAGGTCGAACAAGGAGCATTGCTGCCACTTGAGAAAGGTTTTCATGAAGTGTCGAAGGTTTTGCCTATCTTTAAATCCCAAGAAGTATCTGTTTGCTATGAAGGAGGGGAAGTTACTAGGCCACATAGTATTAGCAGAGGGAGTGAGAATTGATCCCAGTAGGGTAGAAGCAATTCAGACCCTACCACTTCCCAGATCTAGGAAGGAAGTTCAGGCCTTCTTGGGAAAGATAAATTTTCTGAGGAGATTCGTCTCAAACTTTGCTGAATTGGTGAAACATATCACAACCATGCTCAGGAAGGGAAATGAAGTAAAGTGGACTACTAAACCCAGGGAATCTTTTACTCAAATAAAGAAGGCATTGACTGAGGTGCCTGTGTTGATCAGTCCTAATTATTCCAAAGATTTCCTGATTTTTTATTTTGCCTCCTATGATACAGTAGCAGCGGTCTTGTTACAGAGAAATGAGGAAGGACGAGAGTAGCCCATTGCCTTCTTCAGCAAGGCATTGCGAGATGCAGAACTCCGGTACGAGATCATGGAGAAACATGCTTATGCCTTGGTGAAAGCTCTCAAAGCTTTCAGAGTCTATGTCTTGCACTCAAAGATCATTGCATATCTTCCTTCAGCCTCTGTGAAGGGCCTTCTTATACAACCCGACATAGACGAAAGAAGAGGTAAGTGGATTGCCAAGATCCTAGAGTTTGATCTGGAAATCAAGCCCACCAAGTTGATAAAGGGGCAAGGTTTGGCCAAGTTGCTGGCTGAATCTAATTGCAAGGCTCTGGGGGTTAACTTCATCAATGAGCAAGCCGAGTCATCCAACGAGAGTTCCCAGGTCACTTTATCACTAGCATCATGCCCCTGGTACAAGGATATCTTGTACTTTTTGCAAGAATTGAGGCCCCCTGACGGCATGGAGAAAAGCAAGGCAAGAGCTCTAAAGCTCAAGGCAGTCAGGTATTGCCTCATTGACCAAACCTTGTACTGGAAAGACCCTTTAGGAATATTTTTAAGGTGCCTAGACCCACAAGAAGCCCAGAAAGTTATGTTTGATTTCCACAGTGGCCTTTGTAGGGGTCATCATTTCTGGAAGACCACAGCCTATAAGATCCTCTGAGCTGGGTATTACTGGCCCACTTTATTCCCTGATGTCTGCAGAAAAATCAGAGCTTGCATCAAATGCCAGAAGTTCTCAGGAAAACAGCAGCTCAAATTGCTGTCATTGAAGCCTATAGTAGTTGTAGCAACTTTTCAGCAGTGGGGGTTGGACTTCATCGGAGAAATTCATCCTCCCTCGAGTGGTCAGCACAGATGGATCCTGACTGCAACATATTATTTCACCAAGTGGATAGAAGCTGTCCCCACCAGAAGCACATCGCACAAAGTAATTATCAGCTTCCTGGAGGATATCATAGTCAGATTTGACTGTCCCAGCAGGATCATCACCGATAACGCTGCTTCTTTCAAATCTGAGCCTTTAATTAAGTTCTGCGAGTAGTTCCAGATCTCATTAATTCACTCCACTCCCTACTATCCCCAGGGAAATGGTTTAGCAGAGTCCTCCAACAAAAGCCTAATAAGGATCATCAAGAAAGTGTTGGAAGACAACAAAAAGGCCTAGGATTCGAAGTTGAAGTTTTCTCTGTGGGCTGATCGTGTGACAACGAAGAAATCTCTGGGCACTTTTCCATTTCAGCTAGTTTATGGAGAAGAGATAGTTTTCCCTACTCAGCTCGCCTTGCCTGTGGCGAAGCTATTTCAAGACTATGAGGGAGAACTAGATCATATGATCAGAAGAATTCATCAAATAGTAGAAGTACAGCAGATCAGGGAACAAGTGAGGAACGCAGCTTATAGTCATCAGCAAAAGATCAAGCAGGATTTTGACAGAAAAGTCAGGAAGAAAGAGTTCGAGATCGGGGACTTGGTACTTAAGTGGGATGCCCCCAGATAGGATAAAGGCAAACATGACAAGTTTGACGCCCTCTAGACCGGTCCCTTCATAATCTCTGAGGTTTTCTCAAACAACACCTATGGGTTGCAGGATTTGGAGGGTGAAGAGGTTTTCAACAGCCCAGTGAATGGGCATTTTCTGAAAAAATGTTTTATTTAAGCCTTAAACGGCTCCTATGTTTGTAAATATTGTCTTTTAGTTCCTTTGTTTAGTTTCTTTTTGCATGTTTTCGACCTAATAGATGACTCCATTGCCCAATAGCAAGGCACTGAAGCTGCAGAAGGAGTTCTTAGAGCATCAAAGGGACAACTCTATCCCCCATGGAGCCTATATGTTAGCGATAATTCTTGTTATGAGTTCGAGAGCATTTGGGTTTGCAAGTTGCGCGAAATGCTTAAGCGTAGCACGGGAGGATCCTTGTTTTTTTTCAAGTAACAGGTCAAGCGAGCGGGCAAAGTGTCATCAGCGTCATCCAAGGTTGGTGATCTCGCGAACTCGGGAGTTGGCAGGGTAAAGACCCAAATATTGGGTACTCAAGTCGCGAGGACGTGAGAAGTGAGAAGGTGGAGAGTCGTTGGATCCGCACGAGGGATCGCTTATCGGGGCCTCGCAAGAAAAGGTTTGAGGATTTGGGTGCGAGGATTGTGAGATTGCGAGAAGCGATGTCCCGAAAACAAAAGGCAGTGTGGGCCATAACAGAGTTGGCGAGTGGAATACATGTGGCACTAAGTCTCGGAATCTCGTTGCGAGAAGTCCCGAAGCAGTGATGTTAGGATCCACGAGACGCGGAGTGCCGAAGGCATCCCGGACTTGGGCCTGCAGTCTTGCCGATGTGATCAGAACCGTCCATCAAAGAGGGACACGTGGTGCGCGATTGGGCTCCATCGCCTCCTCGCCTCTCGCAACTTTAAAGAAGAAGAAACAGCTCCTCCCAGCCGCGAGACGCGAAGCGCCGAGAGTAATTAGACCCGGGCCCACAAAGGTATCGGGACGAGTAAGAGCCATCAGATCTAGAAGGACACGTGGTGCCAGATTAAGCCTTCTCGGCATATCGCTCATCGTGATTTTAGTCAGCAAAGGTTAGCCCTTTCATATTCGCGATGCGCCGAAAGTGTATGGTCACAACCCGTGGTCACCTGGGGAGAGGAAGGAGCTGCATAAAGAAGGCCTGAGGCGCCGAGTTCATTTGCAGAAGGGATCATCGCGACCTCCGAGCGACATCGGACCCGATCTCCTTACTGTTTCTCACCTGGAGTAAATGACAGCAGGCGCAGGTGGTTGAGACTTCCTCTCATTCATTGAGTGAAGGAATGGAGGTTCTGGCAAGCCATCTGCTCAAGGAAGTCTTGTGCATCGATTTTCTCAAAGACGCCATGTCGAAGTCCTCAGCTCGACAGAAAAGTTGTTGGATTACTGAGAGGGGGGGTGAATCAGTAATAGAAAAATTTAACCATATAATCCAAGTGTTATATCAATGAAGCATTATTATCCAATAATTGCAGAGTAAATAAGAAATGAACAAATGAACAATCATACACATACACAGTACACCAGTGTTTTACGTGGAAACCCAAATCGGGAGAAAA
>ML793504.1:89910-116394 GCA_009831015.1 Picea engelmannii
CGATCCATCTTCATCATGTATCAATGACAACTCATTGATCCATCTTCATCTATGCATTCTCATCAAGGACAATACATATTATATTACATCAATCATCAATCAATCAATCCTTTGACATCAATAAATCACTTGTCATCAATCAATGACATCAATCAATCAAACCATTGGCATCAATGACAACATGATCCAACAAAAGTCTGTGCACTCTAGCTCAGCATTTACTGGCCCAGCTACTCCCCCTACAGGAGCCATGCGCAGTTTAGGAGGCGTCTGACAGAGAAAGCCCGTTCGATTTTGGCTTAAGGGACACCAAGCTTCAGTTGGTCACCCGCGCCTCTGTGAGGCAACTTTCTCTGGTTATATAACTCAGTCTTTGTAATTTGTAAAGTATCGATGGTTGAGCAGAGCTCCCGGTTGTAAAGTTTTAATGAAGCACTGTTATTCTGGTTATGTATGAACTTTTGAGACTTCTTGCCTTACGAATGCCAGTTTCTTCCATGTCTTTGTTTACAATGTGTTAGAGAAACTCAGAATTGGAGGATCCAGTCGAGCTGTAGCTATTATAGGATGATGTTGTAATGGGTCACTGTAATAGTTGCGCTGTCTCTAATCAGTTCTTGTGATTTCCCCAGCGCTGAGTGACTTGGAATTGGAGGATCCAGTCAAGTCCCCTCTCAGTTCCTTGAGACCCTGAAACAAGTAGATCTTGCATTCAGAGTTTTTCTTTTGCAAATGACCGAAAGCTTGTTGCCCAAAGTCGTTTGTTCACCTTTCTCACTAATTCTTTCGCCTGTTCATCCTTTAAATCAATCCACTGGCTGAAGTTGGGATTCCAGACTTCCTTTGTTCTTTACATACCAGACCCAGTCCCTGAGTTAGAATGCTATCTCCTTGAGTCTTTATCTCCATTTGATCATCCCCTTATAAACAAATCGTGACATTAAACTGATGGGTGTCGGGCTCTGCTCCTGCAAGCAATCCAGGAGTGACTTCCGACGCTAACAGGTGCGATATGTGTTAAAGTCATTTGCAAGGTTTCAAGTGAATAATTGATCTCTCATTCCTGAACATATGATTGATTTGGATAAATGATAGAACATGGTTATAAGTTATTTGATTTGGCATGATTATTGTATATGGGTTGCGCTTCATGTTATATTATATGATATACTTGGCATACAAACCAAAGAGTCAACATAAGTTTGAATAGCATGAATTGATGGATAGTTGGCACACATTTATCATTTTATATGCCACCCATACTTAGCATGGCTACATGCATTTATGGTTGATAAAATTTTTTATAATTTAGAACGACGTGACCATACATGGAGGTCCAATGAACTAAGGTGATTGAAAACAATTTTGAGAGCTCATTTGATTGCTAAGGTTTGAAGCTCACAGATTTCTGAGCTAGTTTTACATTGTGAAGACTACATACATGTGAAACAAGTAAGCTCAAACCTATTATATTGTTGGCATAATATTTTTTGAGCATATAAAGGCCCAATACTTGTGGTTTGAGCTCAACAACAATTGGCATCTTCTGTATGTAGAATTGTCTGCTGTAAATGAGAATATGGTTATGTAGTAGGTGTTCATTAATAAATGTATTTTTTGGTGAGTATGTAAATCCTTTATCTACTCTAACTTTCAACCTCTTAGTCCCTTTCACCACAAAACAGTCTTAAATTGGTATTTTTTGAAATTTCTTATGCCTGCATTGCTATATAGTGCCCATAAAATCCATGCACACGTTTTGCAATGGGGTCAAAAGGTCACAATTTTGGTTTTAGTTTTCAATTCATGGCTCATACTGCACATTGAGTTTATGTATATTTCAATGGTTGCTTCTTATACCCATTTCACATGAATTTATCCTCCATGATTTCTCCTTCCAAATTCCCAATTATATGCTTGACCAGATACATGAAAAGTTTTTAGGAAAAGGGCAACCATTGTTTGTCATAAATCCGACCTTATATCCCTTACATTCTTTCCAGAGAATATCCTTGTAATAAAAAAGAATTGTGCCCAACTCTTCAATATGGAAGGATATACTCATGAAATAATTCACTCAACCCTCCAAGCACTATTCTATGCTATGACCGGCATGGTATATTTTTCAAATGAATTATATGGGTATTCTATTGCCAAAAAAAGCCCTCGACTTTGACCATTTTGAGGAAGAAAATGAAATCTGAAAATGTTAACAGAGCAGACCTTGTATCATTGCATTTTGAAGAAGTCTCATGGAATTTCAAAAAAATTTAAATGCAAAATCTGTTTGTCACATGAAGAAAATTGATGTTGGGCATTGTTTCTTTTGTTTCCATATTACAAAGAGCCTTGTTTTAATTGAAGTCCTTCTCAGTTGAGTCATGCATTCCCTTTATATGTTGTTGCTCTTTAAAATAGAGTTAAAAATGGCCTTTAAATTTCAACAAATGAATCCATGCATGCTTTGTCCATATCCTTTCATCAATCTCACATTTACTACATGCCTATCCTATCAGAACATAGTCATTATAAAGCATATTCAATGAATACTTTGTGAAAGTTCTATTTTATTTCAGTTGCATGCAGTTGAAAGTTTCTATGAATTTAATGGATGCTTTTTTAGATGAGATTTTTTGGTTGTGGATCAAGGGATCCAGGAGGAGACAAGGGAGAAGGACAAATGTTTTGGTCATGAAGGAAGAAACAAGATAATACGATTCTCTGTTCACTTCAATGCTAATTTTGACGAGTTCAATCATTTTTCTCATACAAGGCACCTCTTATTGGGTAGAAAACAAGCTTTTTTTGCCTGAACCAATGAGACCTCTAAACACTCCCCTGCAGCCCCATGCTAGTATTTTTGGCATACCTCCACATCCACAATATGGCCCAACAATTGATGGTTGGGAAACTAATCAAAATAAATTTATTTCGGGAAATGCAAATTGTCCAATATGCATGAAGACCAACCTCATCTAGAACTTTTTGTTGCCTCTATTGCTCCTTCTGCAAATTCCTTTGCTCAGAATTAGCCCATAATTGACATAAAATCCTCCTCCTCCTTGAAAATACCTACAAATGCAAAGGGGAAGAAGTCTATAAAAGAGTCCCCAAGCTCATAAACCTCTAAGCTCACTTTCGTCCACTCCAAGTCAGTGCAACATAGTCACAGGGAGAAGAAAAAAGATTTATCACTTATATATGTTTCATGAGATATCACAATACTGATATTGTATGCTGATAACATTATAGTGACATGGATGAGACTTTGACATGGTTGAGTTTTTCAAACTTTGGTTTTGGAGGAACAAGGTATATATATATATATATATATATATATATATATATATATATATATATAATCCTCAGTTCAGATTATGATCGTAGGTTATGCATGATTATTTAATGCATGAGTTCATTTTAAAATGGTTAAATAAATGAATTGATTTTCCTTCCAATGGGACTCTTGCCTTCTTTTATAAATATTAAATGACACCTTTCCCTCTCATTAATTATAATTGGCTGTCTGTTTATACAAAATAAATATTAATTTAGAATTAGACAATTAAACTGAATAATTGTTTGAAGATGATATAAAAGCAAAGGAGGAGTTCAATGAAGGGGTGATCATTAGAGAGAAGAGAGATTGGTGTGAAGGTATACCCGAGCTTTCAGAGGGAGTTCATCATTTTTTTTCAATTCCATTATGAGTTTCTTGAGAATTAAATTGTCTTGTTGACAACAAGATTGTCTTGAAAGATGGCAAGGAAAGATTGAGTAGCATTGACCTACGGTGTTCTTCAAGGTCATTTATTTTATTTGAAATCTGTTTGCACTATTAGAAGTTCTAAATTTATTCAATGTTAATTTTACAGAGTTTGATGATGATGTCACATAGGTTTCTTGAAGTGATCCAGATTAGTTTTTGATATTGCATCTCTTTCTATTGGCACCAGTTACCCTTGTATGATTCTTATTACATCCTAGGCTTCCAAGGACATATTTGGTTCCGGTCCTCGTAGGGATTTGAAAAGACAATTTATTTTGTAACTCAGATTGGTCTTAATAAAACTATTTTGTTGATTACTTTCTCATTTTTGAGGCCTACCAGAATGCTTTAATTTCCGATTTATATTTTTGTCCATTTTACATTATTTCAACACATTTGAAGTTACTTTTTCTTAGTTAATAACACATCTTATTCTTTACTTATTGGTTGTCATACTTTAAGTTAAAACATAAAAAAATTATAATCCAAAAGAAAATTCCAGATACACAAATTTTGTTTCTTGAAGTTTGGTTGTAGTTTTAAGAGCTATAAATCAAGGTGACATTTCCACCTATCTTCCTTATCCCAACGATATTCGAAGATGTTTTTATGAGGAGCATCACTATTCTTCACATCAACATATTTTTTGGCGACCATACTGGGGAGTTTTCCTAACTATTTGGTTCTTTTTATTTCTTTGATTTTAATGACTTTGCCTACCCCTCAACAACCAAATGTAAGATTTCATTTTCCTGATCAAAGAAGTATTACTTCATGTTTGTTTTATTTCATTTTAGATACTGTCGTGTCTTGCAAACAACTTGAACATTCTTGGGAAGTTATTGATCGAGACATTGAAATTCAAGAGCAAAGAGAAGCCCTTGAATGGAAATCTCACAACCGTCCTGCTCGTTGGAAAGTTGTCTTATGTCCACTCAATCTCGTATCTCATGTAGAACGAGAGGCAAGTCTCCTGTATTCGACCCAGTGGTTGAAATTGGAAGAAGAAAAATAATTTTAGAAAACCTTCAACCAAAACTTCGACGGTATCACCATGATTCCAAAACAAAAGTTACAAATCTGTCTAAGAATTTTTCTCATAAGAAGACCATCATGAATTATTCTTGTATTTCTAGTAGTTCAAGCACTACCTCTTCATCTCGATCTCCTACCTCTTCTTTAATTGGGAGCATGTATAATCATTTCAACCCTATCCAATCCACGACAAATATTGCAAAAATAATCAAACAATATGGTTTATTATATTTTGAAGAAGATGCTAATGCTACTCCTTGGCATGTATCTTCTCCTTTGAATTTGAATCCAACAACTAATCCTCTTCCAAAATTTAAGGATCATCTACCCAAATTCTCTGGCAATGGAACTATCTCAATGAATGAACAATTAGTTGCATTATCTCATGCATGTAATAATATAGGGGCAAATGATAATGATACATGCATAAGGTTATTTGTTAACGTTTTGGAAGGGAAATTTGTTGTAGACATTTTTTAGTTACCACCTAAAGTCTTCTTGACTTGGGTTGAATTATGATATTGATTTATATCTACTTATGGACAACCCCAAAGTCTAACATATCCGTTGAGAGATTATAACAATCTTGGGTGGTGTTGGAAATAAATGTGAGAAGCTTTATCATGATCTATTTGGTTGATTCAATATTGTTGAACTTTTCTGAAGAAAAAACTACAACAACTCTTTGGAAGAAGTTGATGGATTTGTATCAATCTAAATCCTTAGTTAATAAACTTTTTCTATAGAAAAAGTTGTTTTCCTTGGGAATGGGTGATGGTGATTCTGTATCTAAGAACTTGAATGCATTTATTAATATTATGACTTAGTTGATCTAAATTGGATTGAAGATGGATAAGGAAGATCATTGTATGAACCTTTTGTGTTCTTTCCAGATTCATGGGAAAACATGGTAATGACCATTAGAAACACTATAAATACATTGGTGCTTGATAAGGTCATGGTTGCTTTACTCTCAAAGGAGGTGAGGTGAAAATATTTTGAATCCACCAATGAGGCCTTGGTTGTTTGTGGAAGATTAAAGGAAGGATAAAGGAAAATAAAATAAAAGGGTAGATCCAAATCTCATGGGAGGCATAAGTCTCCTGGAAAGTACAAGGGGAAACGTTGGAACTATGGCAAGGTTGGGAATTTCTGAAGAGACTGCAAGGAAGAGAAAAATAAGAAAAATAAAGAAAATAATGATTTTGATAATGAGTTTGAAAAATATTCTCAAGAGGATGGTGGAAATTCCTGTGTTGTATCTTTGGCAACCCATGTAGGCCAGAGGGAATGGTTGATATACTTTGGAGCTTCCTTCCATACCAATTCCCATCAACATTGGTTTTCAATGTATGAGAAATATGATGGTGGGATGGTATACCTTAGTGATGACTCTCCTCTTATCATAGTTGGTCGAGATAGAGTCTTGATTAGATTCCATGATGGTAGAGTAAAGGAGATCAATGGATTTTTTCACATTTCGAGTTTGACATGAAAATTACTATCAGTAAGCACACTTAATGATGCAAGTGTATAAGTTGTTTTCTCTGATAGAGGGTGTAAGATAGTCTAAGGAGCTATGGTGCTTGTGTGGGCACTTTTTTCAATCTTTATGCGTGCATTATTCAATTTAATAGTTCTTCGATTTCTATAGCAAAGAGATATATAGGATCTACACCTTCACAATCAGAACCTATATCTACTTCTAATGGTCAATCTTCTAAGGTACCTAAAGAAGCTCTTGCTTCAAAAAGAAAGTTACTTATATAGAAGACAATTATATGGCACCAAAGATTGGGCCATATAGATGAGAAGTGCCTATGAACCTTGAAATACAAAAATATTGTCGATGCATTGAATGATTTTTCTCTTGAATTTGTTTTTTGCTAGCATTGCATATATGAAAAACATAATCCTGCTCAATTTTATTCTAGTCCTCACAAATCTTCTATGTTGTTGGAATTAATTCATTCTAATGTATTTGGTCCAATTAAAATTCCTTCAAATTCTAAGGCTTTGTATTATGTGTCATCTATTGATGATTAATCTAGAAGTACATGGTATATATTTTTTAGAACTAAATATGAGGTTTTTCGTTGGTTTAAGAAGTTTAAATCTCTCTTGGAAAATCAAATTGGTAGGAAGATTAAGGTGTTGAGAACTGCTAATGGTGGTGATTTTTGTTTTGTAGAGTTTGATGAGTTTTGTAAGGAGAATGAAATTAAAAGGCATAAGACAACTCCATATGCCCCTCAACAGAATGGAGTTGCATAATAAATGAATAAAATGTTGATGGAGAGAACTAAGAGTATGCTTAGTGGAGCGATCTTAGAGAATAAGTTCTAGGCATAAGTAGTTTCTATTGCATGTTACTTAATTAACATGCATCCCACATCAACTCTTGTGAATAAGACCCCTATGAAGGTTTGTATAAAAAATAAGCCCTCCTTCCAACATCTTTGTGTTTTTGGTTGTGAGGCATATGTTCATGTGCCTAAGGAGAAGTGGTCAAATTTGGATAACAAGGTTGTGAAATGTCTCTTCATCAACGATGACATTATTGTAAAAGGGTACAACCTTTGGGATCCTGTGGCTAATTTTTTTTTTAATATTATGAATGTTATTTTTAGAGAAGTTAATCCTTCTCCTATGGTGGTGGAGCCATAAGAGGATGAGAAGAATTGGTTCAACTACCATCCAAAACCGAGAAAGTTGAACCATAAAACAAACAAGAAGTTCATGATGGTCCTGATGAGGAGGATGGTTTAGAGGGTTTGGAAGAGGAGAAAGAAACTCCACCTCAAACTTTAAGGAGGTCCATTAGGCAAATAAGGTAACCAAATAGGTATAATTATAGTCCATTTGATTTCATAAGTATATTTGATTTATTTTCTAACACTAATGAGCTTAGAACTCTGAAAGAGGCAATGGAGATGGAAGATAAGGAGTCTTGGAGATTGGACATGGATGAGGAAATGAACACACTTAAAAAGAATGATACATAAGAATTGATACCATTTCTTGATGGATAAAAACTTATTGGATGTAAATGGGTATTCAAAAAGATCAATTTGTATGGCAATGTTGAAAAACACAAGGCAATGTTGGTTGTAGAATGATATTCCTAGGTTGAGGGGATATAATTTAGTGAGATATTTTTCCCAATTGCTAAATTAACATATATTATTAGGATTCTATTATCTATAACAACAAATTTTGATTTAGAGATAGAACAGAGGGATGTGAAAACAATATTCCTACATGGTGACTTGAAAGAAGAGATCTATATAACACAACAAGAGTATTATGTTGAAAAAGGTAAAGAGTGATTAGTTTGCAAATTTAAAAAGTCTCTATATGGTCTCAAACAATGTCTTAGAATGTGGTACCAAAAGTTTGATTCTTTTGTGCAAGGATTGGAATTTCTAAAATCCAAATCAGATCAATGTGTCTATTACAAACATGCTGGTGGTCATTTCCTTGTGATATTTTATTCTTTCGTAATAGTAAGGACATGATTAGTGATTTGAAGTCTTAGCTTTCAACACAATTTGATATGAAGGATTTGCGGGCTCCAAAATATATATTAGGAATGGAGATTAGGAAAGACATAGCAAATATAAATTTTTTTGTTGAACCAGAGTAACTACTTAAACTTTGGGCTACTATGTTTTTGCATGGAAGATTATAGACCATTGAGTGTCCCCAAATTTGTGGGAACTAAGATTTTAGTTGAGCAATGTCCTACAACACCTTATAGATGGAGGATATGGATTATATTCCCTATGCTATTATAGTAGGTAGGTTGATGTATGTTTAGGGTTCTATTAGACCAAACATTGCCCAAGTAGTGGGGGTATTTAGTTGATTCATGGGTAATCTTGGATGTGAACATTGGTCTGGAGTGAAGAGGGTCTTTAGGTATTTGGGAGGTTCTTCTGAATATTCGATTTTCTATCATAGTGATGTTTTATGGTACCCACATTTGGTGGATATACATGGTTATATTGATTCTAATTGGACAGGGGGTGTAGATAGAATGAGATCTATGAGTGGATATGTGTTTTGATTGTTTGGTTGAGAAGTAAGTTGGATGAGAAAGAGAAACGTTGTGGTCACTTTTTCCAATGCAGAGGCAAAGTATATGAAAACTATTCATCCATTTAAGGATGCCATTTGGATTATGAAACTATGTTCAAAAAGAGATATTACAGTTCATTGTGATAGTAACAATGTTATTTGTTTGGCTAAGAATCCAACCTTTCATGCGAATACAAATCATATAGATATTTAGTAAAATTTGTTTAGGGACATGGTAGAGGATGGAAAGGTGATAATAGATAAAGTTGACACTTTGCAGAATGTTGTAGATGCATTGAAAAAATTGATGAGCATAGATAAATTCAAGTGGCACTGTGAGTCTATGGGCATTATGGCCCCTAACAATTAGCTCATAGTTTGATGCATTCTCCCTTATATCTTTTCAAGGTATATGACAAGTGGAAGAATTTTTTGACATGTGTGTCATATACTGTGTATTCCTATAATGGAGTAGATAATAATTATTGAGCGATAGCAGGGAATAAATGTAGAACAATAGCAGGGAGTACACATTCACTAATGGTAGGGAATAAATGTAGATCACTAGTAGGAAATGAATGCTAAGTAGTGACAATTGGACAATTATTTGTTGGTGGATTCCAATGTTTAGAATTGGAAAACCATAAATGGTTTATGGTTTTTTTATTCCTATTTATTCAATGCTAGGGTTTGGGGGGACCAGGTGTTAGTTTTAGCTAATTGTTATGTTGTCAAAATTTCTTTAGAATCCTTATGCTACCACTGAACACTTTTGTTGAGAACACAGAGGATTTATAATGTATTGTAACCATTTAGTTGTTGAATAATACATTGATCATGTTTTAGAGTATCAGGTTTTTCTCTCGGAAGGTTTTTCCTTAGGAAATTGTTGTTTAATGGCTGTATGTTTTTGTATTGTTTATCACTGTAATTGTGTTTATTTAATTTATGAACATTCTCCTCTCATTGATAGTGTAGGAAGCATATTTCACACCCTTCTTCCTTTCAATAATAATCTAAGTGCAACCACCAAGAACTTTAGAGAAGACCAAAAACTAGGAGAGGGAGGTTTTGGGAGTGTGTATAAGGGCATCTTGCAAGATATAAATGAAACAAATTTCATAGGTTAGAGGTAATGAAGCAAAGAAAAATTGTCAGAAATTACCATTATTGGTCAGTGCAGACATTGTACCTGGGTTACCCTATTAGGATGGTGTCATGAAAAATCCAACAAATTGTTGTTTGTTTACACATTCATGTCCAAAGGAAGTATAAAAAAATATATCTTCAAATTGCCTACACTAGAGTGGAATATGAGATACAAAATAACATAGGATATAGCTTCATCTATGGTGCATATACACAATGAATTTCAAAAATAGGCATTGCATGGAGACATAAAATTGAGAAATATCATGTTTAACTCATACATCTAAGCCAAGCTCAATGAATTTGTCTTGGATCAGATAATGGAGCATGATCATGCTTCACATTTCACTACACTAAGAAGGACTTCAAGGTACCTTGCACTTGAGTGTGTGATAACAAGAAAGGCCATTGAAAGGTCTTAAATGTTCAACTTTGAGGTAATATCACTTGAAACAACTTGTGGAAGGCTAATCATTGATAGTATGCTAGAAGACTATAACTTGTTGTTGGTAGGATGGATTTTGGATTTGAATGAGAAAAATTTATTACTAAATACTATCGACCACAAATTAAATGGAGAATACAAAAAAAAAAGAAATGGGAGAATTGATGATGGCTGGACTATGGTGCTCTAATATTGATTTCACATAGAGGCAAAAAATAAGACAAGTATTCCAAATATTGAAGTTTTACCATATTATGTGATCGATCGAATGCAATATTACTTTGACTACATGAGATATATTGCATGAATGATATGAGCCATGTTCTCTAATATTAGTTCAATTGTCTATGATATTGCATATGTGATATCAAACTTGGGTAATGTGAAGTTTTGCAAATTTTTGAGATTTTAAACTTCATTGCAAATTTTGATTTTGTTGTTACTTCATTGCAATTTTTTCTCTATGAATCCCGTCTGATAAATAAGGTATATCTACACAAGTCAAACATTTTAAGACAAACATTCACAAAATAGATCAAAGCTCAATACACTAATGCATTATATGGTTAAAATTCTCAAAGAGAGAAACAATCCACAACTGTAACGTCCCCCAACACAACTGAGGTCCATTACATGTAGAATACTGATAAAAATTAATTTTTTTATAGCTAACTAATTTCCTATGGCTTCCAGCTATGACTTACAACCATATTTAACTATTGTTTGATACCATTAAATTGATGCATCTACAACATCCTAAAATGAACATGAAATACAACCAGTAAGCTCAATTACAACATCATATAAATCAACCTTATACACAGAGTTCATGCACAAAAATTTAACTCATAAAATAACACAACAAAATATAAAACGCTTATCTTTCAAAATCTTTGTGCAAATAACTTCTTGGGATGGACATTCCACCCAACCATAGACTTGTTGTTCCAAATATCAACAACAAGTCACCCCCAAGCTGAGGCTAGTAATCCATAAGAGAGGTTGGTCTCTCATTTTCCACTCATAGCTTAGAAATCCCACAACTCGTTGGTATTCTCCTACATTTATCCTGATTTTCCACCAGCTCTCTTCCTCTTAGCCTGCCCAACCCAAGGAATGTATCCATTCATTGATCTAAGTCCCTCGAGAGTCCCATTCATTTATCAGGGTCTCTATGGCACAAGAAACTATGAATATCAATGTTTGGAACTCAAGGGAACTCACTGCTAGGAAAACTACAAGTAAAAACAACCACAAACACTTATTGTTACAATGAAACTCACACAAAGTTCACTCTTCAGGCCTGACAACAAGGCTCTTTAGTCTTCAACTTCAATACGCTCCAAAAATTATCCAACATGCTCTAGAATTCTTGGTCCATGAATGTTCCAGCTCCCAACTTTCTTTCTTTCTCTTTCCTTAATGTTCATGCCCCAAAACTTGACTGTCTAAAACTTATCTAACTCATACAAATTTTCATTTCTTTGGCTTACTTGTTTGACTCACACACTTCCCCAAGCTAATTGTACTCAACCCCCATGCTACCAATAACTATGGGATGTGACTTCTCACACCCACCATCTTACATGCATTCAATGATTAGCTTTGGGAATACTCAATTAGAAACTAGATTTTAATACAAAATGATAACAAAATTCAGGAATGTGGGTGAAATTAATAGATATGAGTATTTCCCCCTTAGACCCCTCTCTTAGACATTCTCCTAGACCCTCCCCTCTCTCGTGGATTAATTTAGACCCCATTTTTGTCCATGTCCCCTTAGCAGTTGACATCACATTTTGTTATTAATATTCATAAATACAATTCGCATATACACCACTTTGGTCATAGCCACACATTATATCTACATTAATCATTAATTAAACTGGGGATTATAACGGGAATGTTACATCCCCCCTCCCCTACAATTGTGCATTATCCTCAGTGCACACTGTGCCGATATACATATATACACAAATTTATATCACAATACTTTAAAAAATAATTTTTTGCAATTTCATAACTGTAACAACAGTTCCAACCAAAATATCCTATTCCTCTCAATCCACAGACCCAAGGAATTCACCATTCATTTATCAAGGCTAGCCCAAGGATTGTGCCATTCTTTTATCAGGGCCCCCAATGCAAGTTGGATAGGACTCTAAGAGTTGGTTCTAAAACTCTAGGTGCTGAAAATGGAGTCTTTCATTATGTTTTCTTCAAAATTGACAAAAAATTGTGGGTATTCTTCTCGCATGTTTTCTCCATGCTCCCATGTAGCATCTTAAGGACTATAGTAGATCCATTGAACCTTTACTAGCTCTATGGCCTTGTTCCTTATCACTTTGAATTTACGTCCAAGATGCGCATTGGTTCCACCTGAAAATCCCCTTCGTGCTCCACCTAGATCACATTACAATCAATTATGTGGTTAGGGTCAAGCTCATATTTATTTAATAATGATACATTAAATACATTATGAACTCTCATGGATACATGTAATTCTACATGTATGCAACTGGCCATATCTTTTCTAATATTTCAAAAGGTCCACAATATCTTGCTGCCAACTTCGGGAAACTTCCTAATCTTAGTGAACTTCTTTTCACCTTTACTTTTAAAAACAAATGTTCACCCACATTGAAATATTTAAAAACTATATTCTTGTTTTCATAACTTTTCTACCTATCCTGGGCAACCTTTAAATTTTGTTTGATATTTGTCATTTTCTTTTCCATTTCCTTTAACAAATCTGACTCAATGATCCCAACTCACTGGTGTGTTACACTTTCTACCATACACTGCTTCAAACAAGCTAATTTTTAATGAGGCATGATACTCGTTATTGTAGGAAAATTCAACCAAATGAATATAACATTTTCACTTTGATGGTTGGTCCATCACATACATTATGAGCATGTTCTCAATTATTTTGTTGGTCCTCTTTGTTTTCCCATCTGACTTTGGGTGATACGTTGTACTGAGATTTAAATTTGTCCCAAAGCCTTTGAACAAACCTTTCTAGAAACTTGAGATCTCGATATGAAACTATTGTCCTAGGCACTCCATGTAGCCTGACAACTTCTTTCATGTAGATCTATGCAATATTTTTTTCCTTGTGTTTTGTCTTCACTGGGATAAAATATGTTGCTTTAATTAATTTATCCACCACCACCATGATGGAATCATGTTGCTTCACTTTTCTTGGCAACTTTATAATAAAATAAACTGTAACTACTTCTCACTTCCATTTGGGAATAGGAATTGGCTATAATAATCCAGTTGGATTTCTATGTTCCGTCATTACCTTATGGCATTCTAGACTTCTAGCTATATAGTTAGCCACTTATTTCTTCATTCCTAACCCAAAGTATTGGCTTCTTACAACTTGAATTATCTTATGATATCTTGAGTGCCCAACATACGACTCATTTTGCATTTCCTTAATTGTTGTATCTTTCAACTCACTGGAATTCAACACATATACTTTACCTTTAAACATGAGAATTCCATCTTCTTTCAGCTCATAATAATTAAATTTTGCTGAAAATTACCTTACTGTAATGTTTATTTTGTTTTCAAATAATATTAATTTGAATTTGTTGTTGCAATAATTTTTTCTTTCATAACAATCATGTACATGCTAATGGCTGCAATATGCATCTCATGAGCTCTTCTACCGAGTGCACCAACTACTTGATTTTCTTTATCTTTGATGTGCTTAATTTTAAATTCATACTCACTAAGAAATTCCAGCCATCTAGTTTATCTAGAATTTAATGTTAGTTGTCCAAACAAATGTTTCAGACCACAATGGTCTTTCCTTAGCTCAAATTTCCTCCCCATGAGGCAATGATTCCACATTTTTAGTGAAAATACAATTGTTTCTAACTCCAAGTCACATGTAGCATAATTCCTCTAATTATCTTTTAGTTTTATGGACTCATAGCATACCACATGATATTTTTGTGTGAGAACTCCACCGATCCCTTCCTTGCATGGATCAATGCACACAACAAAATCTTCATCCAGAACTAGAATCTTCAATATTGGTGCACTTGTCAATATGTCTTTCAGTTGTTGAAATCTCTCTTTACACTTGGAAGTCCATTCAAATTTCACTCCCTTATTTTGCAAAGAAGTGATTGGGCTTGTAATGTTTGAGAATCCTTTTATGAATATTTGGTAATGAATGACAAGACCCATGAATGATATAAACTTTGTGACATTATTTAGCGTTTCCCATCCTCTAATGGCTCCTATCTTCTCATCCACTGTTATGCCTTCTGCTGAAATTATATGCCCCAAGTAGTGGATCTTCTTTTGTTAAAAGATGCACTTACTTAGCTTGACATACAATTTATGCTCTCTTAAAACTTGCAACACCATTCTTAAATGTTGCTCATGTTTCTCTTATAAATTAAGAGTAGATGAGTATATCATCTAGGAACACAATTACAAACTTGTCCAAGTATTCCCTGAACACTCCATTCATTAGGCACATAGAAACAACTGGGGCATTTGATAGTCCAGATGGAACTACTGTGAATTCATAATGCTCATATCTTGTCTTGAATGTTGTCTTGCTTATATCTTCTTCATTTATCCTTACTTGATAATAACTCGATCTTAAGTCAATCTTGGAAATGATTCTTGCACCTTTTAGCTGATCAAATAAGTCATCAATCCTTGACAAAGGACATTTTTTCTTTATCGTGACCTTATTCAATTATCTGAAATTAATGCACAACCTTAAGGTTCCATCTTTATTCTTCACAAAAAGAAGTGGGGCTCCCCAAGGTGACACACTTGGGCGTATATACCCCTTCTTCAAAAGTTTTTTAAGATGCATCTGCAACTCTTTCAACTCTGGCATGCCCATTCTGTATGGTGTCTTGGGCACTGAGGAAGCTCCTAGCATTAAATCAATATAGAAATCAATGTCTCTCTTTGGTGGAAGTCCTAGAATTTCTCCAAAAACATCTTCAAAATCCCTTGAGACCGGATGGTCTTCAATGCTTACCACTTTAGCTCCAATTGTCACTTTCATATGGGCTGCAAAAATCTAACATCCCTTCCTGGAACTCTTTTTCAATTGCATAGCTGAAATCTCTCTAACAACAAGAGCTCTTGGAATTCCTTGAACCTTGCCTTGATGTCCTTCTTCAACAAGACATGTTATTGTCTTGTTGTAACAGTCTAGTAAAACATGGTGTTTTTTTAACCAATCCATGCCAATTAAATAATCATATGAACCCAATGGTATGATGTTCACATCTACCTTTGTGTTGATTCCATTCATGTCTATTGGACAATCTTTAACAAGCTCATTGATATTCCTCTTAGCCCCTGTGGCTAACTGAAATAACCAATATTTCTCATGCTTACTCCTTTGCAAGTGAAATCTTTCAACATTGTTAGAGTTTATGTAACTATGGCTAGCTCCAGAATTAATTAAAACTGTTATGGGTTGGTTATCAATCTTACCTTCCACTTCAATCATGGGGGATTGATATTCTTCTTGCTTGTTGTCCAAGGTTGCATAAATCCTTGACATGTTTCCTCCCATGTCTTCCACTGTTTCAGCCTCTTGAATGTTTTGGACAATCCTCATTATTTCTTCTTTGTGAGGGAAATCCTTATATAAGTCATTTCCCTCACACCCCCAACATTGTATAGGATGTTGCCTTGGTTTCCAAATGCATATGCAGTCTTGTGTTCATTTTGGGTTGTCTGACATTGTTGATTTTCTTGGGGTTTGTTCTTAAAAAAGGGTGTCTTAAAACCTTTCTGCCTTTGATTCTTTTTACCCTTCATCTTTTCATTCCAAGATTTTTGAAAAAATGGCATTTCTTTGCTTTTCTCATAACAAAGCTTTATTCTCCTTCTGGATTCCTCCAAATTTTTGGTGTTATCATATTGTATCTTGTCAATGTAGAAAGAGGGTGACCCACTTAGAAACCTTTGGATTTTAACTTTTTCATTATTTATGCAGTCAACATATTTCAACAACCCAAAGAACCTTTTTTCATATCCATCCATTGTCATGCTTCCCAACTTGAGTTCAAAGAAATTTTTCATCTTCCTTTCATAAAAATTCTCAAAAAAATATTTCTCTTGGAAATATCCTTTGAGATTCCTCCATAATATCCTTTTCTCATCAAGGTGCTTGGCTTTCTTAAGCTTATCCCCCCACATGGTTGTCTTTCCTTGCAAGTGGTAGGTTACAATTCTAGCTTTTACCCTTGAGGGGTAATCATGTAGCTGGAAATGTTTCTTCATCTCCAACATATAGGCCTCAACCTATTCTCCTTTTTTGTGCTTGTTACAATTATATTTGTCACCCTGAAACTCGGAGGAAGACATGCTAAAGAGACACAAGCATTTTCCCTAATAATTAAGCATTTTTGAAGTGTGTCACACTTCACATAACTAGCAACCCACGATGGGTTTCTAGACGCCAGTTTTCAACCCACGACGAGTCACTAGACGCCAGTGTTCAACCTGTGATGCCCCAATCCGATGAAATTTCGATATACTCGAGGAAAATCTCTGACGATTCTAGTCGGGGATCTTCAATACATTTGAGGAAATTAGGAATAGATGAGGTGTCAACTCATCCCACTCTAGAACTCCAAGTCACTTAGAGTTATCAATCAATTATGGAGGCCTAATCACCTCCTTCCATTACTCTATAAAAATAAAGATAATCTATGGTAGAGGACACACATCTACGATTAAAGTTACACTACTAGAACACATAAGAGCTTCATCAACCATATGCTTTCTTGAAAGTCATACTTAACTTGAGAGAGGGCCAAGGAGGAGTTGGAGCCAAGGGTTCTAGAGAGGTTTTCATCAAGACTCAAGGATTATGGTAAAATTGATGTGATTTTCTCTACATTTGATTAATATAGATCAATATTGTTTCTCCCTTTCAATGCTTGTTTAATCAATGATTATTTCTTGCTTATGAAAGTTTAGTCTCTCCTTGAGTAGATTGAAATAGATCTAATTCAAATTTGCTTCCATTTAGCTTGGATATATTGGAGAAAGGTGTTTTTTGTCTTTTGTGTGTAGGTGAAATGGTGATAAAGAGTTGGAGTGGGATCTCGAGAGTTACACCATCCAAGGACATGTGAGGACAACCTTCATAAATAAGGTGCACTTTCCATCCATTTTCATAGTGTAATAAGATAAATTTGATTGATCTAGGGTGTCAAATTGTTGTTGTCTATCCCTCTTTCTGTCTTGGATTGAGGGTGGATCCAAGGGATTTATGGTTAGTCCATTGATTGGAATCCTCCGTAATAGTGCTCACCGTTGAAAGTTGGTGGATTGATTTTCCCAAGTTCGCATTGCAAGATGTCTATCTCATGCATTCTTCTCTGCTTCTTGACAGGAGACACACTTGGGATGCTCCCTAGCCATGAAATTGCATGGTTATTTTGGTGAATTTCCTTCAGGAATGATGGTGCTTTCTCATGCTTCTTGATTTCCTGTAATTTCCATGATAATCCCCTTCGTTATGGGGTCTGGATGTTGACATTTGTTTGGAA
The DNA here is from genome assembly GCA_009831015.1 of Picea engelmannii. NCBI lineage: Eukaryota > Viridiplantae > Streptophyta > Pinopsida > Pinales > Pinaceae > Picea > Picea engelmannii. The sequence goes on from ML793504.1 coordinate 107,948, forward strand.
TTAGTTTCTTTCTTGGTGCTAGTATTTTTTGACTTGATTATGCAACATATTCAAACTTTGAAGTATCTATTCCCAAGCCTTGATAATCATTTCATTATCGACCATGTAGCTCTACACTTCTCTATGCAGTCTCCTCATAGCTACATGCTCTTGCCTACCTCTTCTCCCCATTGAAATCTGTTTCAACATTTCCCATGATGAGATGAATACCTATGACCTATTCCTCATGGATTTAATATCCTTGAGCATCTTCCATAACTCCATTCCTCATATAAGAACCAACATTGTTTTCTTGTACTTCTAATTCTACAAGAAATGTGCATGTAATAATTATTGTTAGAACATGCATAGAATATAACATTTCATTAATAAGAATACAAGTTATTCTCCATATCAATTTATGAAGAACACATTGTACCAATTCAAAATATGATGCATTCCTCTCTGAAATATATTTATAATGGTTGTACTCATGTCTCATTCTGAGTTCTAAGCGAAAATTTACAACATTTACAAGTTGCAACTTCCACTCATTTATTGCTAAAGAAATCTATTTATTAATTTTTGAGAAATTTTGGCACCCAATTTAAATTTTTGGGTGGAAATATGTCTTCTCCTCCTCAATACCTTTTCAGTGACTATTTGTTTGCTCAAATCTGAGCTCTGAGATGAAAGTTATGGTCTGAAGAAGTTTTTGTTGTTTTTCCCAATTTATCCATGTATGCTACATGTGTCTTCTTCTTCTTCCTGCAAATTTTTAGGTATCCATATCCCAAATATGGCTCCATGGTTGTCTTATATGGTTCACAGTATTTTCATAGACTTCTCCTGAGCTCCGAACGAACCTCTGAGAAAGAAGTTATGCCCTTTGGAAGTAATTTGGTGCCAAAATTCTACCCTTACTGTCTTGATTGTAACTTTCTCATACAAGCTCTATTTTTCGTCCAAGATAGCTCATTGGATAAATCTCTTCGAGTTCTTTTATTTGAGATGCAAAGACAAAATATACCTTAATATATTATATTATCATGGGTTTTTATTTCCTAAAAATGTCGTTTAGGGCCTCAAAATATCTCAGCAAGTTAATGACCTTCAAAAACATGAAAATTTCATAGAAAAATGATTGTTTTATTGTTGTAAATATGTTTTAATTCTGATTTGTTGATCACAAATCGGGTGAAATCTGAGCCATTGATTCATTAATTCTTTCCAAACCTCGTGGATCAATTTCCATCGTTAATCAACAACTTAAAACAATATGGACCGTTGATTTCTAACACTACATCAACGATTGATGATCAAAGATTTCATTTATAAACCACCTTGCTTACTGATTTCCTTGATGCCCGATTATCGATCATCGACCATCGGTCATTTCTCTTGGAAACTTCTTACAACACATTGCTAAACTGGCCGACCCGACCATCGACAATTTTCATTGGTGGATGAAAACTCCTTATCGGTTTGACCGCCCGACCATCGATTATTGACCATTTCTCTTGGTTGATGTGGGAACTGTTGACGTGTCATGGCACGTGGATGTTGATGCGACATGCCATGTAGACTCTAACATGGCACTCTAGCTAACGTGGCATAACACATAGATGTTGATGTGGCATGACATGTAGACTCTAACATGGTACTCTGGTTGACATGGCATGACACATGGATGTTGACGTGGCATGACATGTGGATCATGATGTGGCATGACACGTCATCACCCTCTTTCCTTCATTGGCCATCGGCTGTTTCTCTTGGATGAATCGAGCATCTCTCTAATTCTGTTGACGCCCGACCATCGACCATTGGCTATCGACAACTTCCCTTGGACGAACCTAACACCTCACCGAATCAAATGACACCCGACCATCGACCATCGACCATTGGTGACCAAATAAATTTGCTAATACGGCCGACCTGACCACTGACCATCAACCATCAATGACTTTTGTTGGAAACCAAAGCACTTCACCAATGTTGTTGACCCGACCATCGACGATTTCCTTTGGCCAACTCCAACACTTAGAAATTTTTGATCAAATCACTGATGAATTTGGACCATCGATCTCCAAGCCAAGATGATCTTGATTTTCAATCGGCTTCGAATCCCAGACAATCGAAAGAAATCTAAATTGTCAATCTACTTCAACTTCCCAACTACCGAAATTTAATCTCAGTCGTTGATTTTCTCAACCTTCTAAATGATTGGAACCTTATAAATTTTAAATTTATCAAAGTGAATCTGGGTCGTTGCTGTCGAGATTAAACACAATATCGACTGTCGATTCACCAAACTCTTCCCAACGCTATAATGGCCATTAAAATATGAAATTTGACCTTCCAGTTCGAATTCAACTCTGCAACTCTGTAGATCGATGCCTCGTATCATATCTGAGAGGGGTTTGAGGCAATTTCACTCGAATTTACTCACGAATTTAGGGATTTCATTCTTCTTTCTCTTTTCCCCAAATATGCACAGACAGAGATATGCAACAATGAATTTTCCCAATTTGCACTGGTTATTGGTCCATAAAAACTCGATGTTTGAACCAAACACTCTGATACCATAATATAACATTCCTCAACCTAGCTGAGGTCCATTACATGCGAAATACTCATAAAAATTAACATTTTTATGGCTAACTAATTTCCTGTAGCTTCCAACTACGAATTACAACTAGATTAACTATCGTCTAATACCATTAAATTGATCCATCTACAACATGCTAAAATGAACATGAAATACAACTAGTAAACTCAATTACAACAACATATAAATCAATCTTATATAGAGAGTTCATGCACAACAATTTAATTCATAAAATAACATTGCAAGAAGATAAAACAATTATTTTTCAAAACATATGTGCAACTAACTGCTTGGGACAAACGTTTCATCCAATCATAGACTCGTTGTTCCAAATATCAACAAGAAGTCACCCCTAAGCTAAGACTAGTAATCCACAAAAGAAGGTGGTTTCTCATTGTCCACTCACAACTCATAAATCCCACAATCCACAACTATCCCTATTTTCCACTAGCTCTCTTCCTCTCGACCTTCCCAACCCAAGGAATGTACCTCTTTATTGATCTTAGTCCCTCATGCATCCCATTCATTTATTAGGGTTTATTTGGCACATGTAACTAGAAATATCTTTACTGGGAACTCAAGGGAACTCACTACTAGGAAAACTACCAACAAAAACATCAACAAACACTTGTTGTTACAGTGCAACTCACACAGAGTTCACTCTTAAGAACTGACAACCTAAATCCTCTGTCTTCAGCTCCAATATGCTCCAGAAATGCTCCATCATGCTCCAAAATCCTCCCTCCATGGATGTTCTAGCCTCCATATCTCTTTCTTTCTCTCTTTTTGATGTTCATGCCCAAAAACTTGACTGTCTAAAATTGCTCTAACTCTCATACGAATTTTCCTCTCTTTGGCTTACTTGCTTGACTCACACACTTCCCCAAGCTGATTATACTCAACCCCCATGCTCCTAGTAACTATGGGACATGACTTTTCACTCCCACCCTCTTACATGCATTCAATGATTGGATTTGAGAGCACTCAATCTGAAACTAGAGTTTAATACACAATGATAATAAAATTTTGGAATGTGGATGAAATTAATAGACATGGGTATTTCCCCCTTAGACCCCTCTCTTAGACATTCTGTTAGACCCTCCCCTCTCTTGTGGATTAATGCATGCCCCATATCTGTCCATGTCCCCTTAGCAGTTGGAATCGCATTTTATTATTGTTATTCAGAAATACAATTTGCATATACATCGCTTTGGCCGTAGCCACATTATATCTACATTAAGCATTAATTAAACTGAGGATTATAGCGGGTATGTTAAAACAACCCTAGTCAACATGATGAATTTCGGAAATGTATTAATTCAAAAGGAAAATAATTTACATATGAATTTCTCACAATTGATCATCAGAAAATGACCCTCCATGCTTTTGAAATAGCGATAATGGACCAATCAAGTGTTAAGCCACGAATCAATATAGTCGTTAGTATCAAAGAGAATATGAACTTTCAAATCATTTTATGTATAAAACGTGGATTTACTGGACAACCCTGCCACTTGATCGCCATCATGAATGATTGTGGAATTCAAATCGTGCACGAGACCCTTCATTTCAGGTGCAGTTCACATGCTGAGTTCTTGGAGGATCGGTTCATCAGAATTCAATTGTGCAAGAATAGGTTGGGCCTGACGATTGTCTAGTTTCTTGTTGCTCAGTGTCCTTAGGAGAGAACAAGGTATAGGGAGACACAAGTGTATGCTTGAGGGCTCTGTTCCTTTCACAAAACCCTGGAAGAAAGGTACGTAAGCTTGTGCTTGTTAATAAAGAACTTAGACCAGTCAGCTCGGCTCGTTGGTGGGAGTTTTGGGCCAAGGGCCTCTCAAGTGTTTGCAGGTGGGATCCGTTTTGGAATCCTATTTTGTTCAACTTTTATGGGCTCCTGGAGCGTGTAGTCTATTGGCATCTCGACCTGTGACTCCCTTCATTCAGTTCACTTCATTCATTGTGAAGAGATGCAAGCGCGACACTCGAGATTTTTTAGCAGACAAATTTGGACTCTCTTTTTGAGGAATTTCCTTTTGGTTTCAAACCACTCACACAGACCTTGCCATCTAATTAAGAAATCTTCGATCCAAATGCCTCTAGGTAGAATCAAGCCCCATGAACATGTTGATGATAATGAATATCTTTGGAAATCACTCCAACAACTTCAAATTACCTTTCAAGGATTATCCACACAGGTATCCTTCATATTATATGTTCTTAGTCAACATAGGACAACCATGAGGCAACAACATTATGAGGTAGATGCCATTCGATCACAAGTGGAAAGTTTGCAAGAGTAATCTACACCAACTCCCATGGAAATTGAGACAGTTCCTTCAACCAATGGCTCCTCCCCTCCAGTGAGCAAGCCCATTCTAAACTTGAACATCCCTACCCAAGACACAAACAAAGAAGAGAAGGGCCCTCAGACCAAAACTAGCCGGGTCATTAATGTTTTTTAAATATGCTTGTACGTTTGTCATGTTTTTCAAAATATTCACAACCAAAATTTGTAATGTAATCACTCCTATCAGAGAATGAACTTATAGTAAGATAGATCGGACTAGTTCAGTGCTGAACAAACATTTTTTTCCTCGCCTATGGACACATTTTGGATAATTTTGTTCTTCTCTACATGTTTTGACCACAATTTTTTTATTATTAATATAACATCCTCCGATTATTATTAAAAAAAATATGTATTATAGTTTATTAAAGTGAGCAACTTGATGACATGAAGTACTTTGAGGAATGAATATCCTTCAAATAGTAAAAAACATATAATTGGAGTAGTGCATAGAGATATACAACATGAGTGGGCCTAATTATTAAAAACATGTGTTTCCTCCTAAGAGTTCATACATTCAAATCTAGAGGGGTGTAGGATATGCATACTTTCGTAGGATTTAGTAGTCAAATCCCTGCATGGAGAGGACCCCTTGTTCAATAAACAAGGGTGTCTCATATACCAATTTTATTATATAATTTAAGTTGTAACATACCCACTACCTATAATCAAAATTTTTCATTGTTTTCTCAACAATGAGAATCCCCGATTCACATGTCTTCTATTTACCTACCCGACTCTCTGTACATAACCGTGGTCTTATGTCCCTTTTCGTCGAGATTTCTGTTTTCAACCATTCTGACTCGCTTAAATGCCAGTTAGCCTTCTAGGCTAATCTCTTGGTTGCATAGCCTCCTCTATATGACCATGGTCATAGCTCCCATCGGGGCTACGGAGTTTCTAATATTGAAATTCATTCACCCCCAAGACTCGCGATCCTTCGAATGTGCCCCTAGCGCATTATCCCTCCAGGCTAAGCCTGTGTTCCACGTGACTACTACCCCGGGACCGTAGTCAAACCTCTACGTCGGGGTTTCGGGATTTCCGAAGTCGATGTGCATACGCCCACGGGATTCGCGATTCTCCGATTCCCGACGCGCCTCTGCTTCAACTAGCCCTTCTGGCTCAGCCCCTGGTCCACGTGACCGTTACCCCGTGTCCACAACCTTACCCCATCGGGGTTTCGTGTTTCGCGATTTCATAATGGGTAAACACCACATCCATAGGATTCCCGATATCCCGATGAACCAAACGTTGAGGGATGGCTTCCCTTGTCGGGACTTTCCCAATCGCTCTGATCTCCTCCACGCGTCCCTCCAAATGGACGGTCCAGATCCTTATCGGGGTTTCGGGACTTTCGAGGTCCTGGTTCCTTCGACCTCAGGAATGTCGATTTCCCGATGTGCCAAATGCCGATGGAGCTTGATCTCCGCCACGTGTCCTCTGCCAACGGACGGTCCAGATCCTTGTCGGGATTTTGCGTATCGCGATTCCCAACTGCAAGGGTTTCACACCTTCGAAAACTCCGATTCTCCGGGATCGGTTGACACGTGTTCCACCTAATGGACGGTTCTGATCTTGTCGGTAAATCGTGGATCGCGATTCCATATGACAAGATTTGTTTGTGCTCGGATACTCTGATTCCCCGATCCCTAACTTCCGAGATCTCCTGACATGTGTCCCAAATAATGGACGGCTCAGAGCTCATCGAGATATCGTGGATCGCGATTCCAAGTGATAATATTTCTTTTCTCTCACAAACCCCGATTCTTCGATGCTCGACTTCTCTGGATCTCCTGACACCTGTCCCAAATAAGGGACGGCTCAGAGCTCATCGGGATATCGCGGATCACGATTCCAAGCGACAATATTTCTTTTCTCTCGCAAACCCCGATTCTATGATGCTCGAGTTCTCTAGATCTCCTGACACCTATCCCAAACTATGGATGGCTCAGATCCTCTTGTGGCTTCGCCACTCGCGACTTGGAGCATCCAACTTTTGGACTCCTACCCCGCGAACCTCCGAGCTCACGAGATCCCTGGATCTCTGCCACCTGTCCTCCTCAGATGGACGACTCTGATCCGTTTTTCCCCTATTCACAAGGCTTAACCCTCGTCTATCTCCCTAAATATCTAACGATTGTCGGTATTCCTAGTTCAGATCTGACGATTCAGATCAGTCCCGATGCCGCGCCCTTTTCTACTGCTCTTTGGATGTGGAAAAATCAACGGTCCAGATGCTCTCATGGAGCCTGGGGGTCTACGATTCATATTTCCTCTCTATTCACGAAGATAGAGGAAAAAGGGTTAATGGCACTTAACGCCCTTGTTTATTCTCTCGATTCAATTATCGTGAATGACCGCAGACTCTCCGACAGGATCTCATCTGTTGATCAATACTTAGCCCTAAGCTGCTACTTCAAGATTTAAGAGGGTCGTTCCTCTTTATACAGGGTTGTTAAGACTTGTGCGTTCAAGCCCCTTTTCTGGGAGGAAATCTCTGTGAAGAGATCTGTTCCGGGGCTTTCCTAGATATGGGTGAAGGGAAACAATTTCCAGAGAACTGGCTGAAAACCTAACATCGTTTAGCCTAGGCATAAATAGATTCAATTTATCAACGTAAGTCATGCATGGATTCCTTTATTATAAGCATATTCCTATTAATCATTATCAAAACACTACACAAACATTCTTACACAGGAAGCATTTACAATTTCACAGGTCTTATGAGCATTACATATATGTATCATTCTATGAATTTCAAGAGGCAATATGTAAACAAAACACTTATCAGAAGTGACTTCAGAAATGGGTGCAACTACTAAGAGGGGTGCTCATTTCCACCCAACCTTAGGCTCAACGACTCCCAACGGATTTACCATTAGCCACCCCCGAGCTGAGACCACGATGTTCTGAGACCTGCGTCTCTCTATCTGCCAGTGACTAGGAGCGAAGGTTGAAATATTTCCTCTCTGCTATCACTCACTCTGCATAAAAACTGCCAGAGTTCCCCTCGCGTCTTCCCTCTCAATTGCTTATGCCATATGCCTTATCCTCTCGCGAGGTTGCATGTGGCACGATTAACCTCGCGTCGATCAGACCTGACGGCTCTACGGATGGGCGGTTCACCATCCCATCCCTCATCGAGCCATCCGCCTACCAGCCTGCGAGGCATTGAATTTCAGGGCCAGCGAGCCACTTTTGGTTCTCCGGGCCAGTGGAGTCCAAATACGGTATTAAATTCTCGGTGGATGTTAACGCCACCTTTTTAGGTGCCTTCCACCGCCATCGTGGTCTCTTTTTCTGCACATCCCCTCATCAACAGTCCTGCAATAAATTCAGAATGTTATTCACATTCATTGAACTCTTCCTCAAGGTCCATTTACATCACATATTCATATTTATGAGTTTGCCATAGTTCTTGGCCAGTCCAGTTATATTTACAAGTTGGGGGAAACAGGGTGTTACAATTCCCTCCCCCTTAAAAGGAACATCGTCCTCGATGTT
>ML793504.1:136455-161062 GCA_009831015.1 Picea engelmannii
AAAATTGTACATACATCTTGTGTTCTTTGTGTTCATTGTGGTGATGACTTGTTGATGATATATTACTGATATATGTTGCTGATATGTGCTCACATATAACTGGTTATAAATGACAACAATGGGTAATGAATAAATGTTGAATGCTAATTGATGAGTTTTTGTGCAAGAGGGAAGTTTTGGGAAAAAGATCACCACACTCATTCACCCCCCCTCTAAGTGTGGTAGGTGTGTCCAAAAGATGGCCTAATGACACAAAACCCAAAAAAAATTGACACTAAGACTCCATTATAAACCATCAATAAGTTATTTTAAGTGATTAGATTTTTCTTACAAATAATACTTTTTCCCAAAGAAAAAAATCTTTAGATTCATGAGAAGCGTATATACATGTTACTATCCCCCAAAAGGAGACTGTTCTTGGCTTTTCAACCCCTTAAAAACAACGAAACATGCCTATGACTTCCTTGCTTTATGCATGGAAAACAAGCATCCTAGTCTTCCTACAAAGCTCTCCTTGTTCTTCAAATCTTCCTTCCTTGGTTGTGCACCCTTGTTCTCTTATAGGGACTCCAAAGGTCATCATCGCATCCTTTGGGGGTGTTGTGCCCCTTCGCGAACCCATGTGTCCAAACAAATCATCGTGCCCCTTCGTGGATCCGGTCACCCAAACAAATCGTCGTGCCCCTTCGTGGACCCAGTCTCCCAAACGAACCCATGCGCTCACCAATCGTTGTGCCCCTTGGGACTGACGTGCCCCAACCTTGGTGCGCTCCTCATGCTAGTGCACTCCAATCTCTTGGTTGCTTCATAGTTAGGCAAGCCCCTTGGTGTGTTCACATGCCCAAGGTGCCCACTTGTCCAACTTGTGCAACACTTGGGTGTCGAAGCAACCCCAAGTTCTGTCTCCTTAAGGACTTGGTCAAAGTTCTATGTGCTCATCTATCTCAATACCTTACATCCTCCCCCACCTCAAGTTGTTTCCATCCTTGACAACATCCACAAAATCTATGATCTCTAAGTATTTTCCCGAACTCGTCCCCACCCCCACAACTAAGTCTATTGGAAACCCCAAGTTTCCACAACCCAACCAAAATGTGTTGCACCCAACTCCGCACGACTTGTTGCATGAGTCAATACAGTCACTTCACCCAACTCCAAGGATGAAAGTCACCCAACTCTGTTATACTCTATTGTTGTGATATTGTTGTCTTGTTGTTGTTGCTTCCTACTACAACTGATTGCTGCCCACTTCACTTCAAAATTTTTCCTAAGTGTTGAACTCTTGTGAACTTGTTGCTATTCCCATACTTCAACCAACTCCGCCATGTTTCTACACACTGAAATCCCCCATGCCTTAGACTGATTGGGTATCTAGTCCAACCACTGTGCCCAACTCATGAGAATGCACTTCCTCATGCCTGAACTTAGTCTTTTCTATTGCATCTCCATCACTCCATCCAACTCCAAAGACTAAGGAAAGTGTCCATCCTTGCCTCACTACTGTTGCCATCATCCGATCTTCATTAAAAAGATTCTCCACAATGTCTAAGTGCTGCACTTCGAACCTACTGGTGCATCCGTAATTTGACTTCCTTCCGCAATTCGGTCCATCTGCACAAAAATATCATATAAAAGGAAGGTCACCCCTCACCTTACTTCACTATGAATTCACCCCAAAACAAAGTCATATGTGGCAACTTGACTCCACTATCCACCTCATGGCACAGTTAGCCAACCTCTGCACTAAGAATTGCATGTCCAAACTACCTTTGCCCCACTACTTCATCACTCGACCATGTTGTTGTTGATATTATGGTAGCCGCGGGAGGTATTAACCTCCACATGTAACCCTGACAAGAATAGAATATTTCGGGAAGCAAGAAGAAACTCTAAAGCATTGGACATAACCCTAGAAGACAAGTCGGCTAATGGAAATATTTAATATTGAGTTTTTAGCCTCCATAATGAGAAGTCAGCCCAAATAGCTAAGGAGGAGCAGTATAAATATAGGACGCCAGAGCTCATTTGAAGGACACAACTCGCAACTGTAGAAATCTAGTGTGCACTGCAAAAATTTAGTAAGTGCGCAAGTCTGGAGAGTAGCTGCAGCTGCAACTACTGCAACTAGTATTTTTCAGTTTTAGGCTTGGACTTTCTCTTGGTTATGGTTTGGACTTTATGCCTTGTGCGCTAGCTCTGGAGAGAGATATGCTACATTGATTGGCTATGATGCCTAGGGTTTGTTTCCAAAATTATTCTTTGTCAAGGTTAAGGTGCTCGGGAGTGGCTTCAACCAATGGTTGGGTGATAATATTGTTATATTGTCTATGGTTAAATGCGCACACCTATTATTTCTAACAGGTTATGGGCCCACACTATCTTTGGACAGTCTAACTATTGGGTATGTGTTATATTCATTGCACGAGTAGTAGTGTCTGCGTTGCGCCGGGCGCGCAGGGGCAACGCCCCCGAGAAAATTGTTTTTCTTCGGTAAACATGTCGCATTTTTGGGTGGTTTTTTGACACATGGTTTTTTGCTGATGGTTTTCTATTTTCGGTTAAGGAATTAGGGTTGTTGACTAATCCAAGTCATTGGTTTAGGGTTTTGGATGTCGTTGGATCCTATATGTATATTGTAATGTAAACAATGTATCACTATGAATGAATATATAATATGTTGGTTTTCCCGGTTTGGGTTTCCAGGGGAAAAATCTTTGTGTAATGTTTGTATTTTCCATTGTATCTTTTATGTTCTTTTACTGAAAATATGTTTGTAGTAAATATTGTACAAGGTTAAAATCTACATTTGGTATCGGAGCTTTGTTGGTTTCAGGGGGACGCCTTTGTGGTCAAGGGTTTGTCTCGAGACTGTGATAGACCTTGTTACAGTGAGAAATCTATGGTATTGATTTTTCAGGTGAAAATAAATGGTGAGCAATTCGAAAATGGAGATCGAGAAGTTTGATGGGCAAAGTTTTGAGTTGTGGAATCTCAAGATGGAAGATCTGTTGTTGGACAGAGATCAGTGGATCGTGGTAGATCCAGGTACTGAACCTACAGGAAATTCAACAGATGACTGGAAAAAGTTGGATCAGAAGGCAAAGAGCACAATCCGACTGTGTCTCTCAGATTCAATATTACTGAATGTGTCAAAGGAAACTACAACCAAGGATTTATGGTATAAGTTGGGGAAGTTGTATCAGTCTAAGTCCCTAGTAAATAAACTATTCCTGAGAAAGAAGTTGTATAATATAAGGATGAGAGATGGAGATTTGGTGGCAGAGCATTTGAACGCTTTCAATATTGTGGTAAGTCAGTTAGTATATGTTGAAATTAAAATTTCAGATGAAGATAAGTGTATCAATTTATTGTGTTATTTACCAGACTCGTGAGATAGTCTAGTTGTGGCCATAGGTAGTAATACAATTGCCTTGAAGTTTGATGAAGTGGTCTCATCCTTGTTGTCAGAGGAGATGAGACGAAAGAATATGGAAGGACAGAGTACAAACACATTATTTGCAAGAGGACGCTCCCAGGAAAGAAATATATCTGAGTTCTCAAGTGGGAGATCTAAGTCTAAGGGTGGATCTAAATCTCCCAGAAAGTTTGTAAATGTATGTTGGAGATGTAGAAAAGAAGGGCACTACAAGAATCAATGTAGATCCAAAGTTGAGAAAAAGAAGGGATCTGAAGAATCTCCTTCTACAGAAGAAAAGACCTCCAAGAAAGAAGAAGGGGATGTGTATTTGGCTTCTTCAAGCACACATGCAGATCATGAGGCATGGTTGGTTGAATCGGGTGCATCCTTTCATATGATTCCCCACATGGAGTGGTTCTATGAATATGAAAGGTGTGATGGAGATAATGTTTTCTTAGGTGATGATTCAACAACCAGAATCATAGGACGAGGAAAATTCAAGTTGAGTCTCATAGATGGAAGGATTAGAACACTGCCTGGTGTTCTGCACATCCCAGGTTTGGCCAGAAATTGATTTTTGTAAGAAAAATGGACTATGCAGGGGTAAAAACAATATTTGAAAAGGAAACCTGCATGATGGTTTGAGGAGCAATGGTGTTGTTGAAAGGAGTTCGGTTTGGAACTCTGTATAAGATGCAAGGAAGAACTATTAGTGATGGGTGTAATAGTTCTGTTGTTCTTGATATTAGAGTTGAAGAAGAAAGAACTCCTACAGTATCTAGAGAAAAGGTTATGATGTGGCATCAAAGACTGGGGCATATTAGAGAGAAGGGTCTTTGACTACTACATGATAAAGGTATGGTTGAAGGTATGTCTAACCGCTCTTTGGATTTCGATTTCTGCGAACATTGTGTGTATGGGAAGCAAAATTGGGTAAGATTCTCTTTTGGTGCAACGAGGGAAGAAGAAATTTTACATCTAGTTCACGGTGATGTTTTTGGACCTGTATCGGTCCCATCATTGGGAAAATATGTGTACTATGCTTCATTTATAGATGACTTCTCGAGGAATACTTGGATATATTTCCTCAGGAATAAATTTGAAGTCTTTGACAAGTTTAAAGAGTTTAAGGCTCTTGTTGAGAATCAAACAGAGAAAAGAATTAAGGCGTTGAGGATAGATAATGGCAAGGAGTTCTGTGGGATTGAATTTGAAGAATTTTGTAAGAAGTGTGGTATAAAAAGGCAGAAGACTACTCCATATACACCTTAGCAGAATGGAGTTGCAAAATTAATGAACATGATGTTGATGGAAAAAGCAAGGTGCATGCTCAGTGGTGTCGGGTTAGGGCAAGAATTCTGGGTAGAGGCAGTGGGTATTGCATGTTACCTGGTCAATAGATCACCTTCATCAATGTTGGATGACAAGACTCCACAAGAGGTATGGATTGGTAAGAAACCTTCTCTCACACATCTCAAGGTGTTTGGATGTGATGCATATGTTCATGTTCCAAAGGAAAACACGAGTGAGCTAGATAAGAAGGTTGAAAAGTGTATTTTTATTGGATATAAAGATGGTCTCAAAGGTTATAAGCTTTGGAACCCAAAAACTAAGAACGTAGTGTATAGCCAAGATGTGGTATTTAGAGAAATGAAGGTTCTTGTTAAACAAGAAGTCCTACCAAGTAAGGAAGAACTAGAGAAAATAGAGTTTGATTTAAAGGATGATGAATCACACTCTACAGAAGAACATGAATCAGAAGAAGAAGATCCCCATACTCCATTATTGAGGAGATTCGTTTGAGAAAGAAGGCTACCAGAAAGGTATACTCCATCTGATTTTCGTTCATTTTTTTTTTTTTCTATTACTGGTGATGATCCTAGAATTGTCAGAGAGGCAGTGGATTCAGAGGATGAAAATCTCTAGAAAAAGGCCATGGATGAAGAAATGACATCCTTGGATAAGAATGAGGCTTGGGATCTAGTGGAGTTTCTGACTGGAAGAAAGCCTATTGGAAGCAAATGGGTATTTAAAAAGAAGTTGAATGTAGAAGGAAAAGTGGAGAAATACAAAGCTCGGTTAGTAGCAAAGGGTTATTCCCAAGTCGAGGGAATTGATTTTGGTGAGATTTTTTCTCATGTTGCCAAGTTAACCTCTATAAGATTTATGTTATCTATTGTTGCTACATTTGATTTTGAAGTAGAATAGATGGATGTGAAGACACCATTCCTACATGGGGATTTGGAAGAAGAAATCTATATGAAGCAACCATAAGGTTATGTTGTGAAGGGAAATAAGGAGGTGGTATGCAAGCCGAAAAAGTCCATGTATGGTTTAAAAAAATCACCAAGGATGTGGTATAAACAATTTGATACTTATATGTTGGGACTTGGCTTCACAAGAATAAAAAAGGATCTATGTGTGTATTTTAAATTAATTGGTGATCATTTGATTTATTTGGTCTTGTATGTGGATGACTTGTTACTGATAGGAAACAACAAGGAGATTATCCATGATGTGAAAACTCAGTTGTCCTCTAAATTTGACATGAAGGATCTCAGTGCTTCAAATTTCATTTTGGGCATAGAAATTAAAAGAGATCGGAAAAAGGGGAAACTCTGGTTAAATCAGAGAAAATATGTCAAGACAATATTGCAGAGGTTTAATATGCAGGAATGTAAACCAATCAAGGTTCCTATTCTTATTGGTGTCAAGTTATCTACGGATCAGTGTCCCAAGACACATGAAGAGGAGGAGGACATGTCTCGTGTTCCATATGCGAGTGTAGTTGGAAATTTAATGTATGCAATGGTCTGTACTAGACCGTACATTGCACATGCAGTGAGAGTTTTGAGTAAGTATATGTCAAAACCAGGGAAGGAGCATTTGACAACAGTAAAAAGGGTTTTCAGGTATTTGTGTGGCACTGCTAGCTATGGATTGTGCTACCAATGAAGACTAGGATTGGATAGAGTGGTGGATATACATGGCTTTGTGGATGCATACTGGGTTGGAGATCTGGATCGTAGGAGATCTACAAGTGGGTATGTGTTTAACCTGTTTGGAGGAGAAATATGTTGGATGAGGAAAAGACAGGTTGTAGTGGCACTTTCAACTACATAAGTTAAATACATGGCAACCACTCATGCAAGTAAGGAAGTAGTATGGTTAAAAATATTGTGTTCAGGTATTGGGTTGGTACAACAAGCTGTAAGGATAGATTATGATAGTCAGAGTGCAATTTTTCTGGTGAAGAACCTGGCTTATCATTCAAAGACAAAGCATATTGATATTCAATATCACTTTGTGAGAGACATAGTTGAAGAAAAGAAAGTGTTGTTGATGAAGGTGGAAACTTTGAATAATGTTACATATTCATTAATAAAATCTATGAGCACTTAGAATTTATCTTGGTGTAGAAGATCCATGGGCATTTCTGCCCTGGATTGTTGACTATGTAACCCTGTAACCCCTTGTATGCAAAGAAAACAACAAGTGGGAGAATGTTGGGTATGTGTTATATTCTTTTCACGAGTAGTAGTGTTTGTGTTGCGTTGGGCTCGTAGGGGGGTGATAGCCCCCCATGCGGGGGTTTGAGGGCAACGCCCCCGAGAATTTTTTTTGCCTCGGGAAACGTGTCACATTTTTGGGCGGTTTTTCGGTACATGGTTTTTTACCGATGGTTTTCTATTTCTGGTTAAGGAATTAAGGTTGTTGACTAATCCAAGTCATTGGGTTTGGGTTTTGGATGCTGCTGGATCCTATATGTATATTGTATTGTAAACGATGTATCACTATGAATGAATATAGAATATGTTGGTTTTCCAGGTTTGGGTTTCCAGGGGAAAAATCTTGGTGTAATGTTTGTATTTTCCATTGTATCTTTTCTATTCTTTTACGGAAAATCTGTTTGCAGTAAATATTGTACATGGTTAAAATCTACACTAACCATTGGAAGATACATTGAGAGGATTTGCTCAGTTACAGTTGCAGTCAAAGTTTTGCTGCAACAACGAAACCCTAACCCTCTTGTTAAGGCACCTTATGTGAAGTGATTGACCTAATTTATGTACAGCCTAGTGCTCCCTAGCCTAGCGCACCTCCTGGTACTCTCAGCAAGCTAAGACTTCAAGTTTGAGTTTTTGGTCAAAGTCAAAGGTTGACCAAGTCAAATTCAAAGGTTGACCAAGTCAAAGCAGTCATGACCTACTCTATGTAGTCAGAAAAAAAGTTAGAAGGGGCTTCTAACTTCAAAGCATGGAAGGCAAGGATTAATCGCATCCTTTCCAAGAATAAAGTGTTGGATATCATGAAAGGAAAAATTGTGGAACCACAGTTTGAAGAAGGAAAAGAGAAGGAACCTCAAAACGTTGCAATTATGGAGAAGTTCAAAGACAATGCCATCGATTCCATGAGTACCATAGTGGATTCTGTAAAATACCACTTGATACCCTACATCTCTCATCTTGACTCATCTAAGAAGATGTATGATGCCCAAACTAACCTCTTCTCAGTCAGAAACATTGGACAAGTAATGAGTCTAAAGAATGAGCTCCGTGACATGAAAATTAATGATGATGACAACATAACATCATACCTTGTGAGAATATCTCAATTAAGAGATCAACTACAAGCTATTGAAGAAATAATTTCAGAGAAGGAACTGATAAATATAGTACTCAATGGTCTTTCCAAGACATGGGATGCATTTACCGCAAGCATGAACACAAGAAAGGAGTATCCCACATTTGAATAATTTTGGACTTGTTGTGCACAAGAAGAATCAAGGATTAAAGCAAAAGACAAATCCCAAAATAAATACGATGATCAAGCTTTCACAACAAAGTTCAAGAATTTCAGAAATAAGAAGAAGTTTGGCTCAAGGAAACCAAATCAAGAAAAGGATATGTCAAAGTACAATGATTCAAGTGTCGAAAATATGGTCACTACAGGAACCACTGTCCTGAGTTAAAGAAAAGGAAGGAAACATACCAAGCAACAATTGCCAAAGAAAGGGAAACCTCAAAGAAAGTCAAGCAGGATAAAACAAACTTCTTCTTCTAAGTCAAGGTAACAATATTATTCAAAGCTCTTGTATATACCATGTTCACATAGTTCCTGTACATATCAGGTATATCTATTTATTAGAAGAAAATATGTTACCTGTGGAAGAATAAAAGGATAAGGGTTGCTATCATGATGACTACAAGAAATACATATGAAAAGATGAAGTGTGTTGACAATCTTTGGTAACGATTCAAGTGGAAACTATTATATAAGTAACAACTTCCAGATAAGCCGAAATCAGAATCAAGCCTAAAGAGACCCAGAAGAAGTCAAAATAGAAAGAAGTTATAGAAACCAAGAGGAAATTAGAAAAAGACTTGTGACACCTTGCAGAAGGAAATAAGAATGAAGACGAAAGCGTGGACTGTCTTAGATGGAGGGAGGTGATTACAAAATTCCAAAAGAAGAGCATGCATTCATGCATGAAGCAAGATATAGGAGGGAGATAATCCTAAATAATATTATCCATTGATGATTATAAAGTATCTATCCATGTTCCCATTGAAAGTAGCAGCCATGAAAAGCAACACATGTTCAATTTGACTCTAGAAAAAGCCTTCTTCGAAAAGAAGCCTTAAAGTATCCTGGTTTTCCATCTACATCCATGATCATATGATGAAATGAAGAAGTTGTAATCTTAAGGGCATGGAATCTATAGAAGACCCATGGACTTAAGAGCTAAAGAGAGACATGAGGAAGAACATGAAGATTCCAAGAAAGAAAGAAAAGCCAGAACAACTAGTTATTATACCGAGAATCACAAGACTACCAACTTGGTTTGAACTCACTAAGAAGCAATCAAGTAGAATAAATGGAAGTTATGATAAATAAAAGTGGGAAAAATACTTATGAATGTAAGCATTGCAAGATTTAGAGGTTCTTCTAGAAGGAGGGAGAAGACTATGACAACAACTTGTTCCAGATATACCTCTTGTAGTATCCATGGATTGGATTTTACATGTAAAAGATTGTTCTTCCCAATAAAGCAAGTGAAAAAGAAGCGTATAACAGAAATAGACCCATGTATGCAGATATAAGAAGACCTTGTATGGATTCAGACAACTTGATGCAAAGTATCTCATATACAACAAAAGCACGGTGAAAACTTTCTATGATAGAGATAGTGTATCAAAATAGTTACTCAGAAGTCTGGGATGATGGATTGCTAATCCATGGCAATCTCTCATGATGACAGAAGAAGTGATACTTGAATATGTTTCATTTTTAGCCTTGCCACGATGTCATGAGATAGCAAGAAATATAAGTGTTGAATTCGACAATAATATATTGTAATGATAAGAACTATATGAAGCCTTTAGAGAAAACCAGTGTTCCATGATAGACCAAAGTACATTGAGATCAAGCATTACATTATCTGTGATGAAGTCTAGAAAATATAAGTGGTTCTTCAATATATCTCCACAAATGAGAAGATAATAGATATTCTAGTAAAGCTTCTGTCCAAGATGAAAAAATTGCGTACTTAAGAAGCAAACTGGGGCTCGTGAAGACAACTTCCTTATTGAAAAAGGTAGAGACTACTCCCAGGTTGGGAGGGAACACTGATGTGATATTGATTTATGGATAGGCATTTTTCATTTTGAAAAATGGTCTAGGATGAGCAGTTCCTTTCCCGTTTAGAAAGTGGTTTGAGATTTCTGATGGACAACCATTTTTCAGTTCAGAAAATGGTCCAGATCAGACAATCATTTTCGTAATGAAAATGGTTCGATAGATTGTTGATGTACCATAGACAACGATTCCCCTTGTGGTCAGCGTGGGGGAATGGTCTAGGACAATCATTCTTCTTGGAAGTTACTCTAAGTAGTGGTCAAGTAGAATGGTCCACCTTGTCGGGAAATCATTCTTTCGAAGTTCACAATTATGAGCAGTTTTGAAGAATGGTATGTTTTGGAGGTTGGTGCAGGATAGTCATTTCCATTAGGAAATGGTCAGGATAGTCATTCCCTAGGGAAGATTGATTCTATCCAGGTTTCACTATGATTAGTTCCGGAGGAATGGCTTAGTTAGGTGAGTGGCCTAGGTTCAACGATTAGGGACAAACATTCCCTAGGGCAGACTCATTCTCTCTAGGTTGCACTATGACTAGTGCTGGAGGAATGACCTTGTTAGGTGAATGATCCAGGCTTAGAAATCAGGCACAATTATTCTTCTATGCTTGAGATTAATATTCCATATATCCCATGGCTGATGTTTTACCTTCTGAGGACAAATGCTCTTCCATATCTCACATATGTGAGTGGAATAATGGCTTAGATGACTCAATTTATATCATGATATTGTTTTATTCAGGTTGATATCAGATGATATGATTGCTATGGATAATGTATGTCTCTGGATAGTATATGTATTCTACTGTGATGGATGTGTTCCATTCGTTGTGACTATGTGTCACTGATTAAGTAGTCGTGTGCTACTTGGTGTGGTTGTGTACCACTGGATAGTAGTCGTGTACTACTATGGATATACACAGTTGTGTTCTATTGAATGGCATTGTTATGATTTTCATGTAGACTATCAATAGTGTTGGAAATGCTTATCAGCTAGATGGATAGTTAGTTTGTTGGTGGACAAACATTCTCTAGACGAAAAATGGTCCACGACATTTAATCTTCTAGGACATATGTCTGGATTAGAAAAATAGTCCTTGTAGCCCATGGCATGGCTTCCGACATTTGTTGAAATAGTTATTCTTCTAGGACATATGTCCGGATTAGAATAACGGTTCTTATATCACTCTATGGAATGAGTGACTTATTCAACATCATGCCTGATTGCTCAGATGGAGTATGGCTTCAAGAGATGATGCAGTTGATGCTATCAGATGATACTGATAGTGATGATGGTGCTCTTGATCTAATCATGATATAGCATGTGTGTCTATGATGATGTTAGCAATTGAATGGTATGTTTGTGCTCAAGACCATTGCTTTCAATACCTCCCTAGCTAGGAGGGAGTGTTGATATTATGGTAGCTACGGGAGGTATTAACCTCCACGTGTAACCCTAACAAGAATAGAATATTCTGGGAAGCAAGAAGAAACCCTAAAGCATTGGACATAACCCTAGAAGACAAGTCGGCTAAAGGAAATATTTAATATTGAGTTTTTAGCCTCTAAAATGAGAATTCATCCCAGACAACTAAGGAGGAGCAGTATAAATACAGGATGCCAGAGCTCATTTGAAGGACACAACTCGCAACTGCAGAAATCTAGTGTGCACTGTAGAAATTCAATAAGTGCGCAAGTCTGCACAGTAGTTGCAGCTGCAACTACTGCAACTAGTATTTTTGGTTTGGGGCTTGGACTTTCTCTTGGTTATGGTTTGGAATTGCTGCCTTGTGCACTAGATCTAGAGATATATATGCTACATTGATTGGCTATTAGTCCTAGGGTTTGTTTCCATAATTATTCTCTGTCAAGGTTAAGGTGCTTGGGGGTGGCTTCGTCCTATGGTTGGGTGACAATATTGCTATATTGTCTATGGTTAAACGAGCACACCTATTATTTATAACAATTGTTGCATCTACCTTCTATGCCTTGGAATGGTTAGGGTTCACCCTCAACCATGATACTCAAAGCAAGAGAAACACCCATGTCCATGTAAGCTCTTCATGTTGCAATTTTCTTGTCCGCACCATTTTCCAAACGAAGACAAGTCTTCAACTCGCCTCCTTTTTTCAAGTCACCTCTTAGTAACTCAACATCTACGATTAGTGTGGTCAACATGCCATCACTCCTCAAACAGATTCAATGAACTGTCCAAATCACTCCAATTAGAATGAGTCACCTCAAAGAACTTCCATGCCTTAGGAACATTCAAACCAATACTTCTGCCAACCTCAACCAACGATCCTCCTGGATCTTTGAGTCATTGCACAATCATTCGAAAGTCACTAAGGTACGATATTCCTCATCCAATGTCCCATACCAAAGGCAATTGAATACCACCCAAGTCACTTGGTCTGTGTTCTACCCATTCAGGTTGACTCCCAACAATTCTTGTTCGACTTCTTTGCTGACTCCATCCATCTCTTAGAACAAACTTCCTTGCACCTGTTGCAAGTGTCTAAAATCTGGAACTGTCATTGTGAATGTCAAGTCATCGCATGACCCAACGAATCTGGCTAAGGCACTAAGCACTAGGGTGTCTCATCCATCCTCTCAAACTTGAAACGTACAAACTTCACTGCTTACTTCACCGCAATGACCTTTCCAATGCACCTCATCAAAAAGTTAGGCAACTTCCTCAAGACACCTCCACGACTGCATCCAAATATTCCTAATTCCACCATATGACTCATCCAAGTAGGTTTCCCAATCTCTCTTTACATTCACCCAACCAAGGTGTCCCAATTTTTACATGACTTCTTCGAACCCACATCACTTGAGTCACCCTCAAGGTTGTCAATTTTCATCATGGAAACATATTTCACTTGAACCACCAAGTCATCCAACTTCCCTTCAAAGAACTCACTGCAACACTTAGGAAATTAAAGAAATCAAAATCAACCATACCTTTCCCAATGATATCCTTGGTTGCACCCATGGTTCAAGTCTGTTGTCTTGGCCCTTCACTTTCCCAAGAAACCAAGTATCCACATAAACTCCCCTCAACCACTGCCTACACCTCCACAAACCTATAAAACCTTTGCTGTGATACAAGGCTGAGTCCATTCATCCAATTGAGAAATCCATCTAAGTCATAAAATTTGCATGCAATCGACCGAACTCATATCCATCTCTGCCATCTCTGCACCTTGACTACTTCTACTTCAAGGCACCATGCATCCACCTCCAAACTATCAAGTCATACTGTTATTAAGCGATTGTTGTAACTATGTGAAAATCTACCTTATCTGAAGGCTCTAGTCGACCCATTCATCCAACAACGTATCTCAACTCAACTATTGTTCTCGGTGATGCACAACATGAAGTTGTCATGATGGAAATGTTCCTAACCAACTGCCTATTGTGGAACTCTTCTAGGTTTCCTCAAGTCGTTCACCCAAGTGATTCAACTTGTTGCAATCCAAAACTTCTCTCCTTTCAATCACTTTGTCGATCGCCCTCTGTTCTCACTTCTGCAATCACTTATGTGGTTAGATATGTGACAAGTCATGCAAAAAATCACACATTTGTTTGTCATTCCCATGTGATCAGTTCACCCAATAAAATATACGCATGGTCTCTCAAGGTGTGCACAATATGTTTGACACTTACTTCTGTCACAGATTGAACCAATCAAATCTGCCTCTGCGATCAAGCCTGCAAAAATTTCCGCGATGAACTCTCCGATGAGTTCTACAATAACCCACCATGTCCAAGTGTTTCGTTTCACCACAAAATCTACTCTCGGCCTGCACAAGGTGTGCACCCAGATCATCCTTCCACCGCAATGTCAATTGAACCTCTGTCGTAAGTATGATGCAAAGTCTGTGATGAATCATTTCACTCAACTGAATGGTTCACCCAGTTTGTGAGCGTTCCCACCAAACTGACTTCACAATGAACTGCCTACAATTCAGAGTCCTCTATGACACCATCTATCGTTGAGATAGTGGTGAAAATCTCACCATCCCTTCATCAAAATATGCAATGAGTAATCTTTGATACCATCTATCATCGAGATAGTGGTGAAGAGATCACCATCCCTTCATCAAAATATACAATGAAAAATCTTTGATACCATCTATCATCGAGATAGTGGTGAAGATCTCCCCAACCCTTCTCTAAAATATGCAATGAATCGACTTTGATACCATCTACCATGTCCCCACAATGTGCCTTACAATCATACACTTATTTAGGGCATGTGACACTAGGACGTTTCTCACTTGGATGCTTGGAAACACCAAGGATACTTCGTCTGAACTACACCTCTTCACCTAGATCATACCCATACTTCATTCTAGGCTACCGACGAGTCACACTCTTACTCCAGTGAAAATATTGTATACTTAGAAAATTTTTAATAGCTTTAACACTTAGTCATATATAAGCATACATCCATGAACATGAGAATCCAAGAGAGATATTGTGGAACAAACAAAAGATATACACATAAATAATGCGGGCAACAGGAACCATGCCTAACACCCGACTAAGTCTTTTTTATTGTGAAACATTTACAATATGAGGACTATCGACTTGGTTTACAACTGGGTAGAGTCAAATTACTCATCTCACCTCACCAAGAAACTCATACACAAATTCCTCACCAATACTCTATGTCACAACTGTCTCCACAACCTCCCGCGGTGCACCTTAGACCCACCCTTGATCGCAGACTTGTTGTCTCTTCATTTTCATAGACTTCACATATTTTGGTTTTTCCTCACACATGCATCCAACAAACTTGCATTCCCAGAATTCTCCAAAATAAACCCAAAAGAAGGTTTCCCAACTCTGTCCACTGAATCCACTTCAAGGAAACACAAGTCCTCCCATGTGGAGTGACTTGTCTCCTTGAGGGAACTCGCCCCTCTTCGTCTAAGATTGCCTCAAAACCACAAAATACTTCTTGTTGTCCTTGTTTTTAAAATCTTTCTTCCTTAGTTGTGCACCCTTGTTCTCTTATAGGGACTCCAAAGGTCACCATCATGAACCATTGCATCCTTTGGGGGCTTTGGGTCCCTTTGCGAACCCATGTGTCCAAATGAATCATGGCGCCCCTTCATGGGTCTGGTCGCTCCAAACAAACCCATGTGCTCATCAATCATCTTTCCTCTTGGGACCAATGCACATGAACCTTGGTGCGCTCTTCATGTCAGCGCACTCGATTCTCTTGGTCGCTTCATACTTGGGAAATTCCCTTGGCACATTCGCATTCCCAAGGTTCCCACTTTCCAAACTCGTGCAACACTTGGGTTCCGGAGCAACCCCAAGTTTCATCTCCTTCAGGACTTGGGTGAGTTTCTTTGTCCCCATATAGCCGAAGACCTTACAATACCCTCCTTATATAAAAAAGGTTATTGTCTTACTTCTCAATACAAATTTTAATGTATGAAAAAGAATATATGAAAAAAAGCACAGTGAACTAGTTATTCCATTGACTCTAGCTCCTTCCCATCTACAAATTTGTAGAAACCAAGAGACCTGACTGGAAGGGTCAAGGATTCCTATGACAACTCGTCCACTTTCCCATGAAACTCACGATAGATGTGTCATAAGGAGAGCCATTTAAGGGATTGAGAAGAGCTCGATATATTTTGGAGCAGAGGGCTGAGGTAGATGTCTTCCACAAAAGATTTGTTTTCCCAATCAATGAATCTTTGAGTGTCCTAGCACCTGCAATTTCCTTACACTTTTTCTCAATGCAACCTCCATCAAATTCCACAAAGCAATGGATTCTACTCTATTTTTTGCACCCCTTCTTGGGGTGTAGCGGATATGAACATAATGTTTATGTTTTAGGAAAAGAACAACACCAACCCCACATACAAGTGGATTCCCTTGACTGACTCCATCGTAGTACTCCCACGAGATATCAAGGTCGAGTTCTGGCATGATTGGGTGCCTTTGTTTTTTTTCTTTAGCCTCGACACTATGATCCTAGGAAATGTTGATTATCAGACATGTTCTAACTGTAGGAGGAATGCCCTCATTTATGAATATACTTGAGTTTTATGCCCACCATAAAACATAAATCATAATGCATGGAAACCCTTCATATTGCTTCACAGTTTTTTCCACGAGCCAATATTTCAAGAAGTTCTCTAGCCTAGCTTTCAAATAGGAGTCTTTGGCTTGAGATCTTCCATCATGATCTTCATAACCTAAACTGCATAAGGGAAACGAATAAATATGTGAGAGGAGGATTCTTCATTGGTTTTACATAAAGCACATCTACTAGGGCCGACCTAAGGTCTTTTGAATTTATTACCCCATGTCAACATCTTATTGTTTATCACAAGCCAGAAGGTAATTTTTCTCTTAAAAGGGGAACTAAGTTGCTAGAGAATACTCCACCACCATTATTTTTCAACCACACATTGCATTTCCATGCTTGCATGGTATCCTATTTTTTCATTAAAATCCCCCATAATTGGGTTTTTGGACCAATAGAGGACGTCCTCCTCTTCTTCTTGTAGCCTAATAAAATTAGAGACTAACTTACCGATGAAACAATTCCATTCTCCTGCTTCATTTCCTAACAATCCTACATTTATGTTGTCTTCCACCCAGATCGTCCTCTAGCCTAGGGCGATTAGAATTTTGCATTATCCAGAGAGACAATACCCATTCAGTGTAAGGTCTAGAGGAGAGGATCTAAAAAGTGATAATCATTTTTTCCCCCCAACCAAGGGTCTTCTCCCACTTGAACCTTCCGACCATTTCTGATCCTCCATATCGTCCACGGTCCTACTAGTAGAAAATCATTTACTAATTCTTTCCATAGGATGGAAGCTTTGGAAGACTTTCTTGGCTGCCTATACCATTCTTCAAATCACAAACCTTGAAAATACTTAGTATTCATGATCCTTCCCCATAATGAGTCATTGTGTGTAAGTCTCCATAGGATTTTGGAAGCTAAAGACTGGGAGAATAAGTGTATATCTTTTAATCACCACCCCCCTAACTTCTTAGGAGCCGTCACCCTTCTCCATTTCACTAGTGGAATACCTCTAGAGTTGCGTGACCTAGACCGTAAAAATTGGAAAATTATCTTCCTTATTTTTGTTAGAATTCCTTTCGGCACAACGACTACCAATGTCTAATAGATGGGGATACTTTCCAACATGGATTTGAGCAACACTAATCTTCCTCCCCTTGAGAGAAACCTATTTATCCATAATGATATCCTTGCCTCAACTTTTTTATACAACCAAAGCCAATCTGCAAATCTATAATTATCTGGTTTGAGGAGAAAGTAGAGATAATTAAAGCCCATTTCCAACCCTTTTCTAGGAAAGGGAAGAAGAGTTTCCATATGCTGTAGTATTTGATCAGGAAAATAGTGAGGAATAAAGAAAGATTTGCCGACATTTATTTCCATTCTAGTGGTTGTGCAATATAGATCCGTAATTTCTTTTAAAGAGGATAGATCCCTTAGTGATTCATGTGCAAATCCAAGCACATCATCGATGAGAATGGTTTCATGACATTCCCCCTTGACCCCTGTGAAATCTTATTTCAACCTTACATCAGTTAGAAATTTTCTCAGTGTTTCCGCCACGATGAGAAAGAGAAAGGGTGATAGTGGAAAACCTTGTCTAATTCCCCTCAAAGCTCTAAAAAACCTGGAAGATGCTCCATTAATGAGGACAACAAATGAAATCAATTAGACACGACCCATAATCCAATTTATGACAGATAGTTCCATTCCAATTTTCACCAAGACTAAACAGAGAAAGGTCTAGCTTACTCTATTGTAAGCTTTAGATAAATCCAATTTAAGGTTTGTCGTCACCTAGTGAGATTGTTTTACTGAGTGGAGAGCTTGTTGCACAAGTTCCATTGCATCATGAATTTGTCTACGATGAAAAAACCCAAATTGCTCTTTAGAGATAATCTCACTTGGGATAGGATTTAATATTCTGGCAATAATTTTGGCCACTATTTTGTAAATTACATTACAACAAGATATCGATCGGTAATCTCTAAATCTTACACCATCTTGTTTTTTAGGGATAAGAGTGATGAACATAGATTTAAAAGAACCCAGAACTTTACCTGATTTGAGATTCTATTACCGCCTTTAAAATGTCATCTTTCAACACATCATAAAACCCCAAGAAAAATTCCATCGTGAGGCCATCTGGTCTGGGGATCTTCCCTTTTTTCATAGAGGAAAGTGTAGCTGGGACTTCTGACTTTGAAAAATCTATTAGAGAGTGATTCATTTTCTTAGCAAATACAAGATGGAATTTTTACATGACTTCTAGGATCTCTTGAATCGGGCAACCACTAGGCTCTTGAAATAGGGTTTTAAAATTACACACCCCTTCATCTACCTTATCCTTAAAGGAATAGACCATGGATCCATTCACAACCCTGATTTCCCATATTGTATTCACAGTTTTACAGAAATTTGCAAATTGATGAAAGAATTTTGTATTGGTGTCTCCCTCTTTAATCCATACATCCATGCTCTTTTGCTACCAAGTTTTCTCCTTCTTCTCCGGAATAGTATGACGAGTGAATTCGCAAGCCCACAATGGATCCAATTGAATATTTGAGAGAGGAATTGAAGCATTATCCATATAGAGATGTGTGATCTTATCCTAAATCTCTTCTAGTTGTGCTTGATTCCTATCTTTATAAGATTTTAACCAGTGCTTCATAGCCGGTTTAACTCTAGATATATTCTCAGAAAATTGGAACATAAAGGATGATGAAGATGAAGGCTCAAGATGCACCCATGTGCCTTTTAAGAGCATCCAATAATCATCCTTCATGAGACACACTTGATTGAATTTTAAGGGAGAAAGGGGGAATCACCACCTGAGTCCAAATTGAAAGAAACTGATAAGTGATTCGAGAGACCTTCGGTCGATACATAAGACTTCATTAGGAGGGAACTATTCATCAATGATTCTGAAACCAAAATTATATCTAGTCTTTTGGATATCGCTCCCACAATTTTTCTGAAGTTCCTCCAGGTAGGAACTATATGCACTGGTTCGATGTCAATTAGATGGTGCTTTTCAAAGTAAGCTGAGAAAAAAATCGCACTGAGGGTTCCGTCATGGGTTGGATCCCCAAATTTCCCTCAAGGATAATGTGAGATTCAATTCACTGCTGATTAGAATATGGGAGTGACTTAGAGCCCCAAAATATGCCAATTGTTCCGAATATGTGATTCTATCATAATATGGCCCATGTATTGTTAAAAGATTGGTTTTCATTGATGTCAACCCTTTAAGAAGTCTGGTAGCCCCAAAGGCATGGATATGGAAGCCGTATTTGATTGAGGAAAAAGGTCATGAAGGATGGTGTAAATGAAGGTTACTCACTCATGGATGAATATTCCTCGTCATTCCATTTTTGGTGATAGGTGGTATGCCGTGTGGTTCCTCATGGTTGAGGAGTTATGGCCTTGTAAAGTTAGAATCCTCGAAGAATTGTCAAGAAGCCCCTAGTTAGTTACAAGTATTTGATAAAAGGGTAAAGTGGGTATAACAAGAAAGTCTAGAAGCCCCTAAGATTACGGAGAGAGGTTACTTAGAAAAGGTATAAATACACCTCAAGGAGTCATTCACAAGTATATTCACTCACTTATTCTATTGAACATCTTCTAGTGAACTAGTGATCTATTTGGAAAGTTAGCGAAGAAGAAATATGAGGTAGCGACAAGAGAGGAGTGAAGAAGTTTCAGGGTTGCAGAGGAGAGCTAAGTTCGCTGAGGAAACCCTAGTTTGGTTTGCCCCTGCAAGTCAGACCACTAGTGTCCCGCGAGGCACCCCTGCAGTTTTCTTATGGATCGTCACACGAGGCCTCGCGTGATAGGATGTCTAGTCCTGCGAGGACAAGACAAATTTGGGGGTTATGCTAATACCAGGTCCCATAAGTCAAAAGTGAGCTTACGGGTCAGATCTACTGTGTATCAGGTGAGCCATAGAGGTATTGATATGCTTATGTGTTTTTTGTGATGGTTATACTTGTCCATGATATAATACATGCGTGAGGTATGGTTGGTTTGGCATGTGATTGAGGTACATCTTAGCTACATGGTTGATAGAGGTATATTCTTGTATCTGGTTATGACATGACTGGTATGGTTCATATTTTCATTGTGGATGTATGGTTGTGGTATACACTTGATGTATGGTGGCATATACATGTGGCACATGCCTTGGTTCTTTGAGGCTCTTCATTGATGATATGGTACAAGTCTATACATGATTGATGCTATGGTATATGGTATTGGTTTTATATGTGGTTGTTGTTCTAGTACATGATTTATGATGTTATGGTATCTACACTTGGCATATCTTATGGTACATGATTGATGCATTCTCGGTACAGAGTTGATGAATGGTATGGCACAAGTTTTGGTATAACAGGTTGATGATACAGTGACAACTACATATTGATGGTACAGTGACAGTGACAGGTCAGAGACAATGACAAGTTAACAGAATATAGGTTGATGTGACAAAGGCAGTGATAAAGATCGTGATAGTGACAGAGACAATGATAGTGGTAGTGACAAATATCGTGACAGTGACAATGACAGTGACAGTGGTAGTGAAAGTCAATCTACATTTATATTTCATGAAAACAGGACAGGGCAAGGAAATAGGGTTGTAGCCTCCTTCCAGTTGGTGCTGGAGAACACAGGTAGTTGGAGCTTCCTTAAGGTTTGAGCTTGAGAATCATGGGGTTGTAGCCTCCTTATGGTTGGAGCCATAGAATTTAGGGGGTTTCATCTTCCTTCAGATTGTATCCTATAAATAGGGGGTCATAGCCTTCTTCCAGTTGTATCTGGAGAATTGGGAAGTTGGTTCTTCCAATGAATTTCATCTTTGATATATATAAGAAATCATTCTTTGGTTTTCTCCCATTTGGGTTTCCACATAAATTTTGGTGTACCATGTATTTGATGTGATGCGACGTTTCTTATGTTTATGTGCTCATGCTAAATTGATGATATATTGTTGATTGATACATTGATAGACCGTTGATTAAATTGAAGATCATATACTATGGTTAAAAGTGATAAAAGTGCTAATATTGATTCACCCCCCTTCCTCTCAGTATTCCAACATATATATTTAAAATATTGAGGATAAATCCAAGGTATTTAACTTCAAGTTTCATAGAGATGGATAAATTATACAACCTAGTTGAGAGAGCTTTGCAGTCTAGACTCCACCCTATAATTAAGCCTCCAAACTATCCTATTGCATCCACAAAACAAAAAGACCACCTTTTAAGCCAAGGCTTCAACATGCTTCTTTCTTTAGAACCTTCACACATAGTCTTCTATATTAAAATCACATCTTATTTTTTAATCAAATGAGTCTTTTGAGGGCTAGCTACTTCCAGGAACCCCCAACCCGACCTCTCGTGTTGAAGGAAAGGACAAACATGGAGATGGATTTCCATACTCCAAGGGCCCTACGAATAGTGGATTGTTTACCTTTCATGATGTCCTGAACTAATTTTTTTTGTGCTTTTAAAAATGAGACTTCCTTCTCACCAGGTTGTTTTGAATAGGGTTGAGGGATAGGTCTTTGAAAGAGGAAGAATCTTCTTTTTGTTTGGAACAAGACCTAAGTTCATACCTTATCTTCAAAGAAGGAGCTTCATTCTTCTCAAGGGGAGGACCGAACATCACCTTCGAGGAGTCAGGACTAGAGTCACCTACATGTCTATCTAGCACAGGGGGGGGGAGAAGGGGGGATAAATTGACTGTTGAAAGGAGGGGTAATTGTCGGTGATCTCGATTGAGGCACCATGGAAGATTGGTTGTTAAAACCTTCGTACTAAACATCGTCCACATGAGTTAGAGAAGGAGAAGGGGAGGAGAGAGGGAGAAGAAATATACCAGAGAGGGGTCACAATTTTTTGGCTCATCCAATGACCTTACCTCTTGCACCTCTTTGAAAAATGATCATGTTGGAACCCCACCATCAGTTGTAAAAAGTGATTTTTTCTAACTTTCTTCAATCTTCTCCGAACTGGATTTGTTTATCCATACCTTCCTGCCATAGACCGAAGTCGAGAAAACTCTTTTGCATTAAGCTTGCAAGTGGACTACTTCGTGACATTCAAAACACTAGAATGGAATATTCCATTAATATTTTTTTTGATTCCATATAAAATATCCATAAACCATATCCTTGTCACCCACTAGGCCATCTCTGAGATCCACTTCTATAAGAATCCAATCCCACCGCCTATCCATCTTCGATTCCTAGTTCGAATCCAACCTGAAAAAATTGCCAATATTTTTCCATATAGTTTCGAGGACGTACTTATTCTAGAAGACCAAAGGGAGACCAAGAAAAATATCCCACAACTGGGAGGTGGCTAAGGAATCCATGGCTGGGTTGAAATTGACAAACTATTTTTGGAGGACTAAGCTCGACGAGCCGCAACACCAACCTTTTCCAAGAGTGTTTTCAATGTCCTCCTCTGTTTGGAAGATAAAACACAACCATCCACGAACCAAGATATGAAAAATGATCTTGTAACCTAACACCAAAACCCAATTATGCTCCATCCACCTGGCTAATGAATTCTCTCTAACCTCTTTACTGTAGAATTGTCTGACTAGAGTCTTGCCTAAAAATCTTGGGATATATTTGATCAAAATGTCCTTGCCTACCACCATGTCAACATTCTTCCCCCACTGATCTAGATTACGTTCAGAACATAATGAAAGTAGATAAATTACAATGAAATACTCGTGAAAATTTCCAGAAATAGAGAAATACAACAATACTTGATTTCTATTAATGAAATAATTGTAAAGAGACTGTAAAAATACAGAGTGCAAGACTCGCTAGAATGGTGACAGCTTTATCTCTGAGAAGAGATGTGATGACTATGCTCATTCGCCAAAATATGATTTCAATGAGGCTCTGAAGGCCTTTCTATGTTAAATAGGAATGCCAAAACCATAGACATCCAAAAACCTAACTCTAGAAGATGAAACGCCAAAAGTCACGTGGGCCTCGTTTGGGTAAGTTAGTACATTAACTTCCCGGGGTCGTAACTTTTGCATACGATCTCCATTTTAGGCACGTGATATCCCATTGGAAAGTTATTTTAGAGAACTATGCATTACGTCATCAAAATTTGACTCCGTCTACAGTTTGACTATGGTGAGCCAAAATAACACTGTTTAGGGCC
Organism: Picea engelmannii; assembly: GCA_009831015.1. Taxonomy (NCBI): domain Eukaryota; kingdom Viridiplantae; phylum Streptophyta; class Pinopsida; order Pinales; family Pinaceae; genus Picea; species Picea engelmannii. The sequence goes on from ML793504.1 coordinate 159,766, forward strand.
CCAAAATGACCCTGAAAGTACAACAAGATGTGTGTTGGGTATGTGTTATATTCTTTGCACAAGTAGTAGTGTTTGAGTGTATGTGTCGGGTGCGTAGGGGGGGGTGCAGGGGCAGTGCCCCTGGAAACAAATTTTCTGCCTCGAGAAACATGACACCTACCTCAAGAAACATGTCATGTATTTAGGTGGTTTTTTGGCACATGGTTTTTGCTGGTGGTTTTCTATTTACGGTTAAGGAATTAGGGTTTTGGACTAATCCAGGTCATTGGGTTAAGGTTTTGGATGCCGCTGGCTCCTATATGTATATTGTATTGTAAACAATGTAACACAATGAATGAATATAATATATGTTGGTTTTCTCGGTTTGGGTTTCCAGGGGAAATCTCTGTGTAATGTTTGTATTTGCCATTGTATATTTTCTATTCTTTTTTGAATATCTGTTTACAATAGACATTGTACAAGGTTAGAATTTACATTTGGTATCATAGATTTATTGGCTTTAGGGGGACGCCTTTGTGGTTAAGGGTTTGGCTCGGGACTATGATAAGCCTTGTTATAGTGGGAGATCTACAGTATTGTTTTTCAGGTGAAAAGAAATGGCAAGCAATTCAAAGATGGAGATCGAGAAGTTTAATGGGAAAAGATTTGAGCTGTGGAAGCTCAAGATGGAAGATCTTTTGGTGGATGGAGATCGGTGGATAGCGGTAGATCCAGGTACTACACCTACAAGAACTTTTGCAGATGACTGGAAAAAGATGGATCGAAAGGCAAAGAGCACAATCCGACTGTGTCTCTCTGATTCAGTATTATTGAATGTGTCAGAGGAAGCTACAACCAAGTATTTATGGGAAAAGTTGGGGAAGTTGTATTAGTCTAAGTCCCTGGTAAATAAACTATTCCTGAGAAAGAAGTTGTATAACTTGAGGATGAGAGATGGAGACTCGATGGCAGAGCATTTGAACGCCTTCAATACTGTGGTAAGTTAGTTAGTATCTGTTGAAATTAAAATTTCAGATGAAGATACATGTATCAGTTTGTTGTCTTCTTTACCAGACTCATGGGATAGTCTGGTTGTGTCCATAGGTAGTAATACAACTTCTTTGAAGTTTGAAAAAGTGGTCTCATCCTTGTTGTCGGAGGAGATGAGACGAAATAATATGGAAGGACATAGCACAGATGCATTATTTGCAAGAGGACGTTCCCAGGAAAGAAATAGATCTAATTTCTCAAGTGAGAGATCTAAGTCTAAGGGTAGATCTAAATCTCCTGGAAAGTTTGTAAGGGTATGTTGGAGGTG
>ML793504.1:163892-180749 GCA_009831015.1 Picea engelmannii
ACATTGATGTTCAATATCACTTTGTGAGAGACATGATTGAAGAAAAGAAAGTATCACTGATGAAGGTGGACACTTTGAATAATGTTGCAGACTCATTAACAAAATCTGTGAGCACTGAGAAGTTCTCTTGGTGTAGAGGATCCCTAGGCATTGTTGCCCTGGATTTTTGACTATGTAACCCTATAACCCCCTGTATGAAAAGAAAAAAAAAAGTGGGAGAATATTGGGTATGTGTTATATTCTTTGCACAAGTAGTAGTGTCTGAGCGTATGCACTAGGCGCAGTGCCCCCAATTTTTTTTTTTGCCTTGGGAAACGTGACACCTACCTCAGGAAACGTGTCATGTATTTAGGTGGTTTTTTGGCACATGGTTTTTGCCGATGGTTTTCTATTTCCGGTTAAGGAATTATTGTTTTGGACTAATCTAGGGCATTGGGTTAGGGTTTTGGATGCTGCTGGCTCCTATATGTATATTGTATTGTAAACAATGTAACACAATGAATGAATATAATATATGCTGGTTTTCTCGGTTTGGGTTTCCAGGGGAAAAATCTCTGTGTAATGTTTGTATTTTCCATTGTATCTTTTCTGTTCTTTTCTGAATATCTGTTTACAATAGACATTGTACAAGGTTAGAATTTACAATGTGCTAACATGAAAAAATAAAAAATAATCTAGTTGGATTAGGTGGGAGGCCACCAGTATCCACCTGGAAGATGTGTAGGGATCCAAACAACCCCGAAATCATATAACCCACAATTACAAAGAAGTATAGAAGAACACGTTGAAATAAAAATTGGCAAAATGAGCCAGTTGGAATAGGTGGGTGGCCACCAATATCCACCTGGAATAATCCTCCCCCCTTAGGAAGAAATGGTCTCCATTGTGTTGAGTGCCCAGGGAAGAGGGGAAATCATGGTTTGAATCTGAATCTTGGTGAGATGCGTGCTTTGTTGGAGAAGTTGCGATGCTTGGTCTGTGAAGGACTGTCACAAACCGGTTGTTGGTGGGGTTGAATATGCTCCACCAACCTGTTGTCTCTGGGTTTGACGGGGCATTTTGTAGGCACCATTGTAGGTGAAGAAACAATATCTTATTTCTCTTTGACAATCTATTTTTTTTGGATAGAAGGTGTTGAGGCTGTAGTCGTTGTAGCAGTCTTCTATGCATCCTTTGAACAAACTGCAAAGAGGATGAATTTTGCAGTATGAGAGATTACCTTGCGGCACTGTTTTTGTGCAGTAGTAGTCGAAACTACCTCTGGTATTTGATAGAGATGAACTCCTAGAGTAATAATGACACTACAAGGTCTAGAATCATAGACAAAATGATGTCTCCACATATAGGGTTGGCCCAAAACCACATCACAGACATCAAGAGGGACCACATCACATACTACCTCATCATTGAAGGGATGGATGCCATAAGACAGGCGACCCTGCTGACTGACACAAATATCTCATCCCCGGTGAAGCCACTCGATGTTGTATGGTTGCAGGTGTGGTGTGACGCAACCTGCCCCTCAACAAGCAGCCGCTCCCACCAGGACCTTCTTCAACCACGGGCCCGAAGAGTCTGAGCTCTTCCAACTCCCCTCGGGAGTCACGGGTCACCCACAATAACCCCTCGGCAATCTCCCCTCCTTCGGAAATCAGGATATCGCGACTCGGGAATTCGCGGTTCACGCGAACACAATTCACATGCAAAACAAAACCCCGATCCCCGATGGTCAATGGGTCAACACTTCCGTTTATCGGAGATTTTCCTTATCGGGAAATCGGGAATGGCGATGTTATGTTTCATTGCCCTTTTCAATTCCCAAACCCCGAACTCCGAACTGACGCCACCTGTCTCCCACTATGTCTTGTGGACCCACTCAGCTACATCACCTCCTACGTTTGTACGATCGGGGATCGCGGGATCGCGATTTCACCGGTCACAATTCTCTTGCATCACAAAACCCCGAATCCCGACTCTTCAGGATCTGGCGCCACATGTCCCCATTCTGATCAACGGCTCAGATCGATTCGGGGAATCGCAATTCACGATTTCTCGAGGTGTAGAACTCTCACCTTACCAATTCCCGAATGCCTAAACCCCGAAGTCCGACGGACTTTGATTCTCCATGCCCGCGCTTACTGGTTAACTCCCGCGTGACTCCCCCTTGATCTGACGATCCTCGAGATCTCGCAAACCTCACGGGGTCTTCAACCGTCGATTCTCTTCCTCTTGAGAATCCTCCGGCTTCTAGGCTTTTCCTTGGTTCAATCTCTTCCAGGCCTGTTCCTGAGATGCTTGTAAAAAACTATCCCTCCTGAGATTTGTCCCTCTCTCTGACTCCTTCAGAGACTTCTCACGTTCTTCTTGTGCTCGACTTCCAACAGCTCTCAAAGTGTTGAAGCCATCTAGACCTGTGCAATCCTGCTAACACAGTCCAGTCCTCCTTCTCTCAGACTCGGCTCTGAGACTTCAATTCGACCTGCACTCACCTACACGGTTCGAATAACCCAACTCAACTCTGGTCGACGAGAATAAGAGCTCGCTGTTGAACCCCCTCAACGCACTCTATGCGGAGGAATTCGACTGCACTCTATGCAGGAATCTCCTGGTTCAAACAGTGAATCAATTGGGACTTATTCCCTCATTCCCTCAGGTTACGAACCTGATATGCAATCACATACACAGCATATAAAAGATAAGCATATAAAGAAGAAACCATACAAAGACATAATATCAACAACACACAGAGATCAAACACATCCATGGATTTGAATCGAAGCTTTTCCTATTAATTCAATATATATACATGGAATTTCTTCACAAGCTCTCTGCTTTGTTCCTCCTTGCTTCTATGCTAATGCTGAATAATAATCTCTCAATTATACAAGGAGGGTGCCTATATTCGTTTTCCCTCCTGGAAGTAAAAACTGTCTAATCTACAGCTAATTTCTATCTAACAGCATTAAAACCATTAAATGCCTTCTTATCTACATTACATTACAAGTGCGCTCAGCTTCGAATGCCTTTAGTAAACCGACGGCGCAACGATACCAAGGTAGAATTCAAAATTTGAGATTTTCTGGCTTGTCCAGCTGTCTCTTCTTCCTCCTCGCGCGGGTTCGTATAATGAATTGCGGATGCTCCTGCATCATGGTGTCATAGAAAACCACGACTATTTGATGACCTTAGATGCAATGAGGTTCTTTTGGCTGTCGTTAAATGCAACGGGGTCCCCTTCACCCACATCTGTGAATGGAATATGCGCTCCCCCTCTTCAGGATCTACTGATTCTTCTAGTTGAATTGTTGTGGTGACGACAGTGGAAATGGGGTCTGCATTGATGTTTTGTCTATTTTCAATATTTTCTAGATCAGATTCTGAATCATACTTCAGCTTCGTGTCTTTGACCTCGACCACCAATGACTAATCTGGGGCTTTTGTGGAAGTCACACCAATTCCCAGTGTCATTATTCATATTCCCTTTACCCCTTTTGTCCTATGTCTTGGACTGGTTGTCTAGATGTTGTTGGTTAGGGCCATCTTTATCGTGCTTTGGTTGTTGCAGATTTGTAGACCTGAATTCCCATTTATTCTAGTACCTAAATTTCTGCTCGATTTTGACAACATATCGATATACAACTCACAATGATGAGATGTTTAGGAAATCCATTTCAGTTTGGATGTATTTATGCATATCCCCACGATATTTTAGAACCAGATTTTACTCGGATTCCTTGATACCCAACTTGGTGCGCAAGGTATGGAAAGTATTTGTGAACTCTGGAATTGTTTGTCTCTTCTCTTGCGACAATGTGGTCCATCTCATTTACTAGTCTTCATAGTTATCAACAAGATAGTAATGTTTTTTGACTGCATCCACAAAAAAATCCTAAGTGGGCTTGGCCCCATATATTTCAGATTCCTCTGTGGAACTTTTCTCCCATTAATTTTCCCACCAATGTTTGACATGGGGGAGAGCCTTGAGGAGTGCGAAGGTGATATTTTTCCTATTGGAAAAAATTTGAATAGAGAAATAGCCTTCTAATAGATTTAACCATTTTTCTAGGGCATTCGCATTTATCTGACCTTCAAAATATGGGAATATCAAAATCAACTTGTACCTTGAAGGGAGAGGTTCCTACAAAATGGCCTCTTGATGAAGATGTGAATGTTGCTATCGGCAAGCATTGAAGAATGTGTGAAAAATTCTCCATCATTTCATCCCTCTCTCGTGTGAGAGCTTGCTTAAGCAACTGGTTAATATAATATTCTGCTCCACCATTTTTATTTTCTTCCACTGTCGAGGGTTTCTTTGGAGTGCGAGAGTGATTGTCCTCAAGAGAGACAAACTCGAGACCCGACTAGCTATACTAGGACCTCGTCGGGGACATGCACTGAAAAAATGATCAAGAGTAGCCTGCTTTGATACCACTGATCCAGATTATGTTTGGAACGAAATGAAAGCAGAGAAATTACAATGAAATACTCATGAAAATTTCCAGAAATAGAGAAACACAACAATACTTGATTTCTATTAATGAAAGAATTGTAAAGAGACAGTAAAATTATAGAGTGCAAGACTTGCTGGAATGATAACATCTTTATCTCTGAGAAGAGATGTGATGGCTATGCTCATTCACCAGAAGATGATTACAATGAGGCTTTGAAGGCATTTTTATGTTAAAAAAGAATGCCAAAACCTTAGGCATGCAAAAACCTAACCCTAGGAGATGAAACACCAAAAGTCATTTGGGCCTCGTTTGGGTAAGTTAGTACATTAACTTCCCAGGGTCGTAACTTTTGCATATGATCTCCATTTTAGGCCTGTGATAACCCATTGTAAAGGTCTTTTCAAGAACTATGCATTACGTCATCACTCTTTAACTATGTCTATAGTTTGATTGTGGCGAGCCAAAATAACATTGTTTAGGGCTCCAAAACGACCTTGAGAGTACAACAAGATGTGATGACATGAAAACATAAAAAATAAGCTAGTTGGATTAGGTGGGAGGCCACCAGTATCCACCTGGAAGATGTGTAGGTCTCCAGACAACCACAAAAGTGTAGAACCCACAGTTACAAAGAAGTACAGAAGAACGTGTTGAACTAAAAATTGGAAAAAGGAGCCAGTTGGAATAGGTGGGTGGCCACCAATATCCACCTGGATCACCCATGCTCGTATGCACCTGTTCTTTTTTCTTTTTCTTGTTTTGTCAACTTGGATAAGGGTTAGTTTATGGCTCCATTTTGAAGTGGATTATGGATGTTGGGAATAGGAAGCAAAAGAGTGGGAGACATATAAAATGGGGTAGATGGAGGCATAAATTCTCCCTTCTGGGAGTCTACTCCAGTCGTGAGGATTTCCACCTTTTCAGAGCCCGGGTCTACTGGATCTGCTTCCACCTCAACCAACTTTCCTTTCAAAATGTATGGTGGATCTTGGGCATCCCGAGGCTCATAAAGGAAAGACCCACTGTAATATTTGTCCTGCATCTCAAAACCTTAAGATGACACAGAGTATCCTTGTAATATACCTATTTTATCTCCATATCGTCGATTCCTAAAGGACTTCCTCCAAAAAACAGGGAAACATTACTAAGTATATGATATTCCACCACGAGAGACCACCTTTGAATTGATAAATTGTCACTAATCTTAAAAACAGTCTGCCATGGTGATTGATCCGTGCCCTAGGCATTTAGAGCGAAACTTTGTGCTTGCGGCTCTAAGAACGAAACCATAGAGCCTCTGTTTACACATAATAATATTATTACATGTTGAGATATTAAAATTGTATCTACAAAAAATAAATCAATAACTCTAAATATTATAAACTTTTCCCCACTTTAAAAAATTATAACAAAAACTTGAAATAAATATACAAATTACAAACCGACATAAAAGATCATAATATACTATTTGATTTAGATTGAAGATTCTTAAATCATTATTGATTAAAAATTAAACCTCTTTATATTCTAAAGTATTTGAATCATGTTCTCCTTTTTTCTAAAACAAGGAGACTTCTACGCAAGAGAATCAAGTGATGACCGCCCTTTGACATTGCAATAGTTGCAATTGTTAAAATGTGCAAGAGGTAAGTCTTGGGAGGTTTATCCTTTGAAAACTAAAATCACTTTCGTATGCTTTGACATTAGATTAGTTACACTTGTTAAAATGTGCGAGAGGTGGGACTTGGGAGGTTTATATTGGATCCTTAAATATATTTTATGTTGTATACTCTTCCAAAAAGAAAGAAATTAAATGGATTGAAAGCCAAAAATACATTTATCAAGTTAACCTTGAAAAAAAGTTAATGTTCAATTTGAAAAACTCCGACAACATTATAAGTGAAAGAATTTATTTCATTGGCTTTTGAACAATGATCAATGAAATCAAATGTTCATCAGTGTTTCATTTAGTAGAAGGAACACAAAATGTGTATGTATGTTTTTATTCTAGTATACTTGTATAGTTGCATGCTAGAGGTTAGACATTTGAGATGTCTTTGTGACATGGGGAATTGAGGTTTGGATTTGGAAATCCATATATTTGCTTCAACCATCTCATTGTGGTCCCGTGTGATTTTATTTTCCTCCACCATCCCCTTATCCCCATGTGACTTGAAAGGATGAATAGTTGGGCATTTTTCTTTGATTTGAAATATGTGCAATATACCTTGTGACATGGAGAAGTGAGTGTTGGATTTGGAAATCCATGCATCTGGCTCATCCACCTTGCCATGATCCCCCTCTTATTTGACTACCCAAAATTTTTCACATGCCCTTGTATGCCATGAAATGATGAATATGTGGAAAGGACTTTGATATGTCTAATTTTGGTTTTAAATTGGAAAACGAAGGAGATTATCTTTTAATTGGACTGAGATCGATGATGTGCCAGTACTCAATGGTTTTGATATAGGATATGTCATTTAGTAGAAAAATGTAGAGCGAAGGAGATTTTCCATGGGAGTTGCTATGGTCAAATGCCATCGTGAAAATAAAATGCACCCATAGGACAAGGGTTGAAGCGCTAGATCCACCACGTGTTAGAGCATATCGAGTATGCCAATAGAGGTGGGCACAATCTTTATCATTCTCTGGTGAGACCTAGAATATGAATGGAAATAAATGTAGATACCACTACTTTCCCAGTTCACAGAGGTCGACGTTCCTAGGGAATGATGAGTATCTCTATATTAGTGTGAATGTATCAATTTGTGTATCAGGGTTTGAAGACTATTTGGGCTCGACGATCATCATAAAATTTAATGGGAATACATTATTTGCTAACAAGAAGCCATAGGTGCTCACCAAAATATTGACATAGAGATCTGTTGTCAAGGTGCACACAAGCCTCAATGAGAAAGACAATGATCGACATGGGCAAACCCATGTTGAAAATCTCTTCTGTTGTATATGACGAGTTTATGAAAATATGATGTGAAGCTCAAAAATGTGATATTGGTATGATTCATTATGGTTGGGATCCATACTATATAAGTTTGTGAATAAGATGTGAAAGATAATGCAGCCAGGATAATGTGGTGAATGTTCAAAAATTAAATTATGGGCAATGTATCTCCCAGGATGGGACCATGCCAAATAGCAAAAGACATTTCCAGTGACCATGATTGCAAGATATGGTGATGGACCCTGTGATGGAGGAAGATACAGTATGAGACTCGGAGAGATAATTTGTAGCAATCCTAGTACATGAGTCAAGCCATGAGATGTTGAGGGAGAAGGCATGTAAATAATGCCAGTGTATGTAGAGGAACTCCCAGAGAGGGAGGAAGTAGTACATCCAGAGAGAGAAGATATTGAGTTACTTTTAGAGAAGGAGGAAGAGCTACCTTCAGTGTCAGAGGGAGTAGAGACAAAGGAGGAGTCACCTCTAGCTCAAGAGGGAAAAATTATTGAGCCACTCTCAGTTCCAGATAGAGCAGCTGCAAAGAGAGACTGGAGGAGCCAGTTCCACAGAGAGAATCCCCATAGGAGGGAAGTTGCTGACAAAGTAGATAATCTACTCTTAGTCTCATTGTTTAGCAGTTACATAGTCCCATAGGGAGCAGTTGCAGAATCCCATAGGGAGTAGCTGCAGAGAGAGTGGAGGAACTACTCTAAAGCAAGGAGCCAGATATTACTTTGCAATAAGCACCCTAAGCCAACTCATGATTGAGCAGATTGAGTTGCAACAGAGAAATTGTACCAGTGTGGTATAGTTGGATATGTCTCAGGAGATGAAGAGAGGTTGCAAAGATATACAGTTTAGACCAGATAGAGAGTGTAGTTGATAGAAAGGGCACCAGAGGGTGCTGCTTCAACTCAAGATCAATCAGGATTCATGGAAACAAATCTCTATATCACTCAGTACTGTAGAGGAAGAGTATATCATAGCTAGTGACGTGATTCATGGAAGCAATGAGGCTTCAGAGGCTTCTCGTAGGACTTCATCCAAGACATGGTGCATATGAAGCAACCATGATTCAACACACTGATGAGCATATCGCTGACATTCAAGACATCGTTGAGAGGGATTGTTGATATGAATACATCATGGACAATCATTATCCCTATATCACAGAGAGTGACTACGTCTGGGAGAATGGTCTAGAACAATGTTGATATCCTCGCATCATGGATAGTCAGTGTGCTTCTGGATTGACATTCTCCCTATGGAGAATGGTCCAGGTTGGTCAGATTGCTGATGCATCATGGAATGACATTTTCTGCAGAAATTGGTCATGGACTGACATTCTCATGTGGCACAGATGGTGACCTGATCAAGATGAATGGTCCCCCCCTATGGCATGGATGGTGACCTGATTAGGGAGGTTGGTAAAAAAATGACATTTTCCCTATGGCACATATGGTGACCTGATTAGAGAAAATGGTTCGAGACTAACATTGTTCTATGGCACATGTAGTGACCTGATTAGAAGAATGGTCCATCTAGCCCATGGTGTAGTTTTAAACATACTGACATTATTCTATGACACATAGAAGAATGGTCCTCGTAGCCCATGGCGTGGTTTTCAACATCTAAGAGAAATGACATTTTCCCCATGGCACATATGTTGACTTGATTAGGGAAAATGGTTTGGGGCTGACATTCTTCCTGTGTCACATATAGTGATCTAATTAGGAAGAATGGTCCTTGTAGTCACGAGACACATCGTTGAGTGCGTGACAACTGCAGGACACTTAGTTGAGTGCCCAGGTTTCAACCCTTGACTTATTCAACATCATGCTTGATTACTCAAATGGAGTATGGCCTAGAAAATTGATGCTATATAAATGATATGCCATGTGTCAAGATACTGACCAGGTTGTGGTAGGTTTTTGAATTTTGATTATCATTTGATACAACCATTCTATGATAGAAGAATTGACCATGAATATATAATGGCCCTAGTAAGCATCCGACAAACCTTCTCCTAGATTGGTCTGCAGACCAAGGGAGATAAGATACATTTAACACAAGGGTATACTTGTGGTAAATGGGCCCATGCATAGTCCTTCCTTGATCATGACAAGGAGTGATATGGACTCGAAGTGCTTTCCACGTGTCAAATAGCATTAGACCGACATTCACTCACAAGGGTGTACCTGTGGTGAATGACTATGGTGTGGTCTTTGTTCTTAGTCATGCTAATTTGACCAGGAATGATAAAGATTCAAGATGCTAGATGTTATCACATGTAGACCCAAAGTGAGCCTGATCTCAGAGAGAGTCAGTTGGCTCATAGGGAGAGTTGTAGAGGGAGTTTCCCCTCGGTTCATGTAGGAGAGAGGCATCTCCCAGGATTGACATACATGTGTCATGAGTCTAGGGAAAAATTTGTATACTTCAGAGACAAGCTTAGCATGATGTAGAATGTCTCCCTTGTTGAGAGGGAGTGTTGATGTTTGTGAAGCATCAGAAAGACATTCTCCTAGATTAATAATTATTAATATTATTATTATTATATTTATAATATAAAGTATATTAAATATATATAATAAATAAGTAGTTATTTATTATCCAAGGGACGCATCCTTTCATGGATGGTCACCATTTGTTCTTTATATATGGCACATTCATCATTGTAATAATTGATTGATCTCACAAATCATCTCATATAAAAATTCAACATTAACAACTTTGCGGCATATTCAATTGTTTCATTTATTATACTTGCCCAAGGCAAAGTATATTGAAATTATTTTGTAGTCAATTTTCTTTGACTTTTAAATAATTTGTATTTTTTTCACTTTTTGCCATAAAGTTTTCGAAAGTCCCCCAAAATTTATCTATTAAATTGATTATTCTTTAAATTGAAAAATAAATTTTAAATTTTCTAAATATAAATTCCTATTTTGTGATTGGTTGTTAACTATGATTGGACAATTTTTATATGGTTTTACACTCAATTTTCAAATTTAAAAAAATTAAAATTTTAAAAATTAAAAATTAAAAAATCAAACAAGTTTTTCATGTGTCCTTATTAATTATGGTCATCGATACTTATTTGTACACATGTCACATCTATTAATTATTTTATATATTAAATAAATAAAAGAGTTTGGAATATTAAAATTATAATCTCACAAATTATAATTTTAATATTTCAAACACTTATTATTATACTTATTTAATATCTAAAATAATTAATAGATGTGACATGTGTACATATAAACACTGATGGCCCTATTAATAATGACACATGACAAACTGTTTGATTTTTTTATTTTTTAAAATTGACAATCAAGTGTAAAAACACATAAAAATTGTCCAATCATAGTTGACAACCAATCACAAAATAGGGATTTATATTTAGAAAATTTAAAATTTATTTTTCAATTTAAAGAGTAATCAATTTAATAGATAAATTTTTGGAGACTTTTGAAAACTTGATGGCATAAAGTAAAAAAATTGCAAATTATTTAAAAATAAAAACACATTGACTACAAATTAATCCACTTTTCAAATTATTTTTTATAATGTAATATTTATGTTGATTATGAATAATAAATTCCTCTCAATAATTATGTTAATTAATATATCGAAATTTCCTCCTATACATATGAGAGATAACTTTGGTTTATAATATAATTATATGTGAAAACAAAAAACATTTAACCATACTATACAAATTTGAATCACTTATATAACCTCATAACTCTAGAAGAAGTAGTGAAAAGTATGCATAGTTGGATAGTGAAAATTTATATGGTTGGTATAAAGTTTCATGGTTAAGAGTAGAAATAACTCACCAAGTCCTTAATTTATTTTCTATATTTAATTACCATGTCATTAAACTCCTAGCTTCTAACATACTAACCCCATAAATTTAAGTTAAACACGATCCACTAATGCACTAACTCCAACCCACTACCCTAAACCTCTTAATACGTAACCCACATAACCCAAAATAACCCCAACCACTAATCTACTAACGCCCTCACCATTTACCCACTAACCAAGACACCCTCTAACCATTAATCCACTAACTCAAACCATATTTCCCTTTAGCTAGTTTGGTTCTGACCCTAGCTGCTTCGGGTCCTGAGAATTAGGTGCATCGAATTGGCTTGAGGGAAGAAACTTCCTTCTTCTCTTAGAGAATCAACTTCCTTCAATGGAGGAAATATCCCCTTGGAATAATCTATCCTTCTATGGAATTATATTCTTAAAATAATCTATCCAATTGAAAGGGATAATCCTATTCTAGGAAGAAAGCAATGGTTACTTGTTTCGATAAGCCCTGTAAGTAATCCCTCCAAATATATTATATGGGCTTGTAAACCTCCACGCTAGTATCATGAGTTGCTTAATAGTTGTACTCTCACCTCAAGAAAGTATAACTTTTCACTTTGGATTACCTACAACTATTACATTAACATATTTCTAAGAGGTAGGTATAAGCAACTTTGCTGCTAATTTCACTTGTTTTTGGAAATTGATTGACGAAATAAAATGTTCATCATTGTTTTCAATAAAAATAAAATCAATTCAAGTCAAATTTTACCTATTCCATTGGGTAATAATGAAACATTGATAATTATCCATGTATGCAAAATAAATTTGATTTTGAGATAGTAAAATAAATTTGAATTGTGGAACTATTCTACAATTGGATCCATATATAATCAAAATATGTCAAATCATAATAAAAAATGGTCTAACCAAAATGAATTCAAAACATAGAATAGTTAGAGAATTCCAAATAAATTTGTTAAATACCTAAAATATGTGGTTAATGCTCTTTCAATTTATGTATATGTACCAAAAGCAAGTAATACTCTTTCCATATTGTATCAATTACCTAATGATATATTCAACACAACCCTCTTCCCATATTTTATTAGTACGATATTAATTCCAACGAGCATGATGATCTATATGACATTTAATCAAATATGAAGTGAGTCTTATCTATAAATCAATGCATAGTGCACAAAATAAACGTTATTGATCTAATGATTTGCATTACATGTTAAGATTTGGTATCACATTGACTTCTATAAATCAATGCATAGTGCACAAAATAAACATTATTGATCTAATGACTTGTATTACATGGTAAAATTTGGTATCACATTGACATATATGTCAATGTGATCTATTTAAGTTTATTAGTCCCTGCCTCAACAAGGAGTATAACTTCCGACTCTAGTCAAACTCCATATTAATTCACTTGACCAACATTTTCCCCATTATCCTAAGTTTTTTTTAAAACCGTGTATTATTTGATTTTTTTTAAAAACGAAATTATTTATTTTATTTATTCAATTAAAGAATGGAATTTTTTTGGTTTGTAAGCCATTATTTGACTTAATTATCCCTGGTTTGTGCCAATTTATTTTCTGTAATTGTCAGGATTTTAAATTAATTTTAAATTAAGTTTTTTGATTGGCACTGCACCACTGAGCTGCCATCATTGCGCTGCACTGCCATCATTGTGCTGCACCACTGGCCTGAGTTGTTTCTGCTGCTATTGACACTATTTCTACATCGACCTCTTGGCCTCCTTGGAGCTCCCAACATATCGTCGCTACCTACATGAGACCAAGTGGTAAGCCGAACATCATACTAGTGGGTGCACACATGTATGCAAAATGCAATCTTTGAGGGAAAGGCGTTGAGATGTTTCTTGAATATTTCACCACATTGTGCATGCAATCTTCCAACCCGACTCATCTACAACTACTCCCTGGGAGTATTGAAGCCCTAGCTCGGTGGGAAAAATCCAAGCAACCTCTATTCTCATGCTTTGTGTTCGTACCAGAGTTCTGCATCAATGATTTGACCTTTTACAATGGAAAACAATTGTTCAAAAGTATCTTTTTTCAGGTATTTCTTCCATGTGCTCTTTATTTTATTTAAGGATTATTTCACTAATATAGAAAAATATTCTCAATTGCATGCCTACAAATCAGATGATAATTTCAAACTACCATACTTCAATGTACACATTAATTTCCAGAGACACATTTTAAGAGAAAAGAGATTTTTAGGAGTGAAAATTTATCTTATTCTGCATAATGGGACTGTGAACTTACCTGAACTTGCAACTAACTTTTCCAAGATGACGGAAATCAATGCACTAAATCTGAATCTGGTAGCAGTAAAAGTCTTATTATCAGTTTTCCAGTTGATGGAGGGATAACATTAATTCTTTTGTCATATATTGCTGCAACAATAATTGGTAGAAGGTTGAAATGGAGTGAGGCTACTGGTGTGTATATACGATTTTGTGTACCTCTTTACATAAGAGCAACAATCATTCTAATGGTATACATACTTTGTAAATGATTTTAATCTTTTTGTAACATCATCCTACTATTGTTCTTGCAGGGAAAATTCCTTTGAATGAGCCGACAAGGGGCCACATCTTAGCATCAACCCAATGTAGAGAATTTAGTTACAATGAGATCAAGGAAATAACTAGTGGATTTGGAAAGAAAATTGGCAGAGGAGGATTTGGGCTTGTATTCCATGGTCGTCTGCAAAATGGACTAGAGGTGGCTATCAAAGTACTGTCAGAAACATCCAAATAAGGAGACAAGGAATTCTGCACAAATGTAAATATGATTTCTTTAATTTATTAAGGTTTCATGTTTTCCTATATAAACAATAAAATAATTTGTCATTAAAAATAAAATGTTTTTATCTCTAGACAAGTACTTGGGCATTTTTTTGGAAAGATATGTGAATAGGTCACTGTGACTTACTAAAAACAAATGGGTATAATACATGTTACTCTGCTTACGAAAGTGCAGCATAAAAATCATGTGTCCTTTGTGGCATATTGTTGTGAAGGAGAGAACCATATATTGATTTACCAATATATGTGCAAGGGAAATTTGTGGGGAATTCTCTATGGCGTAGTTCAAATCCTGAGCCATCATGTCTTGTCTTATGTTTAATCAGGTAAAAAAATCTCAAAAATACTATATATTTGTTTTTTTTAACTACGGTTTTCTTGTTGTACAAGACCAAATGCTTTAGAGTTGTTACATGATTGTGAAACAAAGTTTGACATTACATTGAATGCACCTCAAGATGAGCGTCTGTGTTTCTTGAAAAAACCATGAATATATATATATATTTTGATGTGAATGTTTGTATAAACATAATAGTCATGACTAGATTACTTGCATAATGGTTGCAAACCTCTCAGAATTCACAAAGATATAAAAACTACGAAATTAATTTTACATTTGAAATACTAAAATTAGCTTATGAAAACCGTACTGAAAAATCTTTGTCAAAATTCAATCTCCATTAGTGTCTTAGTTTTTAAACCCTAGGTTGGTGGCATTCCCTCTTAACTTCATCTAGCCACTTGAGAAGCATGGGATGAGTATCTATCTTCCACTTTTCCCGCCATTGAATCGTAAAAAAGGCATATTTCTAGGCAGTGGGGTTTTTGCTAATCTCAGTGATAGGAAGTTCAACATGAGTTATGTTCTCCATAGCAATCATAATTAACAAATATGAAAAGTGAAAAGGCATGCTTTTAATTTGGCAATATACTATAAATGTATTCATTAAGGAAGCTAGATAACTAGGCCAATTATATATAGTACATTCCTCTCACGGCCTTGATTTGGGGAAGTATTGGAAGAGATTAGGTTGTGCTAGGCTTGCTCCTTGGGATTGAATCTAGTGTGGTTGCATCAACAATAATAATGCTTGTAGTGTCTGTAGAGACACCAACTTTCACGTCTCACTAGAGAAATCTGCTACGGCGATTGAGTACAATGTACAGAGTAATATGTGTTTTTTTTTTACACTATTTACCAGGGATTGAAATGAATCGAATGCTACCCTGCAACATCACACACGATGCACACTTTCTTAAAAAATGCATGCATGCTACACATGTGGCATTGAAAATGACTTTTATTATTAGTATTAATATTTTTATAAATCACTTTTATTATTAGTATTATCTTCTTCACCTATTTCACACTCTTGTATTTCAGGTTATTCAGAATATGTTGGTGACAAGAACAGATGCTCACATCGACAAAGAGATGAGAGAAATGATATATGGCCTGTGAAACTCATACTAATGTGGCTGGCCGTATTCTCATCATGAATGAATTAGGGAGCAATAGTTGAGAAAGAAAATAGACAGGGAGAAATTTGAATCAATCGATAAGCCCTTAACCCCTAGCTACATTCACAGTCATGATCCTATTTATTTATGGGATAGCATCACCTCTTACTGTGATCAAATAGTTTCTAGGACCTGCCTCATTGATCCCAACAATTATAGATAAAAAAATATATCTAGAACGCTTCTCAACATAAATGAATCGGTGCATTTGATCTAATTAAGCTTTGCTTCTATTATTGTTGGAGTTCATCCATGTGCATGCTCAAGCTTTATCCCTATGCATTCATTGTTAATGGTTGTAGTTCATCCCCGTGCATGGTCGGGCTTTGTCCCTATGCATTCCAAAAACACGTCGAATGTATTCGATACATAAATGTCACTCATCCTACGTTCTCAATCATTACTCTGGTTTTTCTGGTTTTGTTCCTGCCCTCTTTTTCGCTGAGTTTTTTAGGGTGTTCAAGGAATGTATTTTGTTATAGCTATTAAAATAATACTTTTCATATTTTATATAACGAATAAACAAAAAAATTATTTTAGTCTGTATCATTCACTGTCAAATAAAAAATTTGTTTTCGATTTTCTTTTTACTTTTTTGATTAGTGAATTTTCATTTGTTTGTTTATTTTCTCATCACTAAATATGACTACTCAATGATAAGGTTAAACATATTTTCTGATTTATTTCCCTTTTAATCACTGAATATGATTATCGAATAAACAAGTCTGATATTTTTGTATTTTATCTTTCAATATCATGTAGTGAACAACAAAGATGATTTTTTTCCCTTTCCGTTTTTCTTTATTACTAACTAAATAATAATGATATTTTTCTTTGTCTTTCAATATGATGAAGTTAATTCATTTGTGTTTTTAGTTTGTCGTTCTTTGCAATCAATTTTCTTTTTCACCTATTTTAAGCAAACATTTAAAAAAAAAAATTGTGATCAACTTCATCCCTATTTAACAAAGAGAAGTGAGCATATGAATATGAGCTTGTGTATAATGCTCCATTGGATATAAGTATTGTTACCTCTTTTTATAAAATCTATATCTTTATTTTTTGTACGTATTAAATTTTCAAATTATATTATAATTATCTTCTCATAATTTAAAATTTAAATATATTTTTCAACATGAAGTCAATGCATATTACAACTAATACACATTTTCATTCATTAGTTTTCATAAATGGCTAACCTAGTTTGAAAATTTATATGAATGAAAACTAACAAATGTTAG
>ML793504.1:181142-193479 GCA_009831015.1 Picea engelmannii
CAAACCTTCCTTAACTTCAACAACAAGAGACTAGCATTTTCATCAAACTTTTCTTTAGTCTCACATGCCTAGTTTTAGATTAGTCAACAACCCTAACTTGAAGTAATCATAACTTTGTACCTGTAATGTATAAATATATGAAACTGATACACAATGTTCTTTAGTGTGTTTTATGCAATTCCTCCAAGTGTCACTACTTGGAACCTCTCAAAAAAGGAGTTATAGCAAAAATGACATACCTTGTTGAATTCTGGCTTATTCTAGAGAGCGACCTTGTAGAGCATGCCCCACACGGAATATTTGTTGAATTGATCAGAAACTATTACAAAACATACTAAATAATATACCCTAACCAAAACATTTTGTTTCATAGAATTTGTATCTGTTATGAAGAAGTTATGACATTTTTACCCGAAACACCTGTTTTTGACTAGTTTCAGGGCTAGCCACAAACCCTATTTTCCATGGAGTGTAAATCCAAAAATACAATGACCCACAAGATCAATTTTTTACCAGAGATACTTAGATATGTTTTCTCAATGGAAGATCAATTTCACGGTTTGAATCATTATATAAAAAAATTTATAGCAAAAATGGTGAGATGACCTGTAAATAACATACCTTAGAAAGCACCATCAAAATTTTTTATCCTTCCTTGCATTTCGGCCTTCTTTTCTTCACCTTCCATTAGAATTTAGCCTTATATATCCTTGGATACCTCAGACACCTATATATATTCAATATGCTCAAGTGTTATTAAAATTAGAGAGCCTTGCCTCTTATTTATACTTTCCAAGTAGCTTCCTTAAAAACATCTTTTAGGTCACTTGGCCCCATTTTCCTTATTTTAGGGTTAATCCACTTCTAATTTCCCCATTAAATTTATGATTGAAATAATTTATTTTGTATTCACTTTGAATTATAATACACTCATTACTTCACTTTATTATTTATCTTTTAAAATCTCTTAAATCACTTTGACTACTTTGACCTTTTGGGGCTTCTAGATGACATATGAGGGTCCTCCAACTTTGTAAGACCATAACTCTCAAACTGTGAGGAGTTATGTGACGTTCCACATACCAACAGAAATGGAATGAAATGTACTATCCATATAGAATAATATTATCTTAAAATATATCTTAAATCATATCGTTATCCATCAAACAAACTATGGTCCATTACCCAAACCTGGGGTCTCCAATTTCTCATGGCCATAACTCTCTCACCGTAAGGAGTTATGTGAAATTCCACATACCATTGGAAATGGAATGACAAGCACTATCCATCTAGGATATTTTACCTAACATATTCATTGTCCTTCATCTCATTATTCCACAATTAAGCATGAGTTCTCTTACTCCACAAAGCTTCTTCCCATGAGGGCTTTCACCATAAGGGGACCACTTTGGAGTTCATCCATATTTATTTATTATCAACAATGACAATACAATAATGAGTCATATTTACATCAAAAAATATTGGGTCCATTACCCAAACCTTTGTGCTGCGGGGCTTTCTTCAAGGGTTGACATCAATGACAACCAACCTTAATAAACAATCTCCCCCTTTGGCATTGATGGAAACACTCTGATACAATACTGAAATCATATCACTGATGCTCCCCCTGGAACCATGCCTCTGTCTTCTGTATCTGATAAATTTGCGTCTGTCCTCTGCATCTGATAAATCTACTCCCCTTGGAACCATGCCTCTATCCTCTGCATCTGATAAATCTCTCCCCCTTTGTCATCAATGACAAAGGTATCTTTCCATCCTGGGCTGATCCCCCTGACTGAACTATCCTCTTATGGTGCTTCCTCGTGTACATATAAGACATATAAGATAAGCATTCAAAAAGTATTCAAAAAACATTCATTTTGGAGTAGAAATAACTCCAAGTCTTTGGCGAAGATATTCAAAGGCTTCCCATGGAAGTGGTTTTGTAAAGATGTATGTCACTTGTTCTTTTGTGCCCACATACTCAACTCTGATGTTCTTTTCTGCAACCTGTTCCCGTAGAAAGTGATACTTGATTGGAATGTGCTTCGTCTTAGAGTGCATCACTGGGTTTTTTGACATACTGATGGCACTTGTATTATCACAATATATTGGAATGGGATCATTATACTCAACCTGTATATCTATCAAAATTTGTTTCATCCAAAGAACCTGTGTACAACATGCTACTGCTGCAATATACTCTGCCTCAATTGTAGATAGAGATACTGATGATTGTTTCTTGCTTAGCCATGATACCAAACACTCACCTAAGTAGAACACTGCTCCACTAATGCTTCGTTGGTCATCAATACAACCTGCCCAATATGCATCCGTGTAGGCAATACGTGATAGATCTTTTACTTTTGGATACCATAATCCAAACTCTTCTGTTCCTTTGAGATATTTGAAAATCCTCTTTACTGCTAATACATGTGATTCCTTTGGTGCTGCTTGAAATCGTGCCACCTGTCCAACTGTTTGCATTACATTTGGTTTGGATGTTGCCACATATAGTAGGCTGCCAATCATTGACCTGTATTGCCTCTGATATGTATATTTCGAATCATCATATTTTCTCAACTTACAACTAGTTTGCATGGGAGTGATAATTGGTTTGCAATCTTCCATTCTAAACCTCTTTAGCATTTCTCTGATATACTTGGTTTGAGAAATAAAAATTCCTTGGTTGCTTTGATGTATCTGAAGTCCCAAAAAGAAGGATAGTTCTCCAAGTAATGACATTTCAAATTCATGCTGCATGTCTTTTGCAAATTTCTAGCTTAACCTGTCATCATCACTACCAAAAATAATATCATCAACATAAACTTCAATTAATAAAATATTACCTTAACTTACCTTGATGTAGAGATTGTTGTTTGCACTTCCTTTTTTGAACCCTGCCTGCTGCAGATACTTATCCAGTTTAGAGTACCATACTCTAGGAGCTTGTTTTAGACCATACAAGCCTTATTTAATTTACATACATAGTCTGTGTTCTTTGACTATTGAAATCCTTCTGGTTATTCAATGTAGACTTCTTCTTCAAGTTCCCCATTCAGAAAAGATGATTTTACGTCCATCTGATATACTTTAACATTTTTGGAGCATGCACAAGCTAAAAGTAAACGGATTGCTTCCATTCTGGCAACTGGGGAAAATGTCTCTTCAAAGTCAATTCCTTCAATCTGTGCATATCCTTTACATACCAATCTAGCTTTGTTCCTTGTAACCTATCCATCTTCATTCAATTTATTCCTGAAAACCCATTTTGTGTCGATCACATTCTTATTCTTTGGTCTTGGAACCAATTCCCAAGTGTCATTTTTCTCTATTTGATCCAATTCTTCATCCATGGCCTTATTCCAAAATTCATCCTTTCTTGCTTCTTCAAAACAGTTTGGTTCAATTGTAGATAGGAGTGTTAGGTGTGTTTGTTCTGGTGAATGGTTTTTTCTTCTAGTCTCAACTCCTGCATCTTTGTTTCCAATAATCTGATCTGAAGGATGATTCTTCTGTACTCGTTTGCTAGGTGTCTTTGGAGATACTTTCTAAACTTTCTCTTCTGCTTCTGTCGGATTCTCTTCATCTTCATCTTCCTCTTCTACTTCTTTTTCATCTTCTTCTTCGAAAAGTTGTTCCATTGATTTGTTTTCTTCTTCCTTTGATTCTGGTCTGCCTGTTTCATCAATTGTTACGTTGATGATTTCCACAACTTTGTTCAATCTTAGATTGTAACACTTGTATTCTTTCCTTGTACTTGAGTAACCAAAAAGTATTCCTTTGTCCACACGAGAGTCAAAATTTCCCATTCTGCCATCTTCTCTTTTGATGTAGCATTTGCTTCCAAAAACTTTGAAGTGCTTCACATTTTCTGGTATTCCTTTCCATAGCTCGTAGGGAGTTTTATAAGTGTTGTTTTTTAGCATTACTCTGTTTTGAATGTGAACTACTGTATGCACTGCCTGTGTCCAAAATATATTTGTCAATTTGGAATCCATTAGCATTGTTCGAGCCATTTCTTGTACTGTCCTGTTCTTTCTTTCAACAACTCCATTCTATTGAGGTGTCCTAGCAATGGGGAATTGCCTTTTTATTCCATGACTTCTATAGTAGTCCATAAATTTATTTGAAGTGAACTCTCGTCCATTATCAGATCTCAAACATTTGATTCTTGAATCCATCTCATGTTCAACCATTTCCTTGTAGATCTTGAAGTTTTCAAAAGCTTCTGACTTGTTCTTGAGAAAATAAACTGCAGTCATTCTTGTATAATCATCAACTAATAACATAAAGTATTTTTCACCTTTTAATACCTTTGTTGTAGTTGGTCCAACTAGATCAATGTGCACAATTTCCAATGGCCTTGTTGTTGAACATTTCTTTGATTTGAACCTGGTCTTTGTTTGCTTTCCTTGTTGACAATGCTGACATAAAGTGTTGGTTGGTTTCGTGATCTGGGACATTTCTCTAACTGCTTCTCTTTTGCTGACTTTGACAAGGTTATCAAAATGCATGTGACCCATTCTTCCATGCCATAGCCAACTTTCATCTTCCTTTCCTAGACAACACTTTTCATTTCCAATTTCACTTAACACATATATGTTGTTTGAAGTTCTTGCAGCTGTACCTGCCAATTTCCCTGAACCTTCTTTTCTTATCTCACACTTTCTGAATCGAAAGTAAGTTTATGGCATTGGTCACACATTTGACTCACACTTAGAATATTATGTTTCATATCTTCTACCAGTAGAACATTTTGTGCCTTTTCATTCTTGTTCCCAATTCGAACCGTGCCTTCTCCAATGATTTTGGATGAATTATTATTTCGAAGGAGACTGATCCATTTTTTTCTTTTCGTAATGTAAGAAATTTGTCTTTATCACCTGTCATGTGTTTTGAACATCCACTGTCAACATACCAACCTTGTTTCTTTTGCTTAGCTTGTAGAGAGAATGTGCATTCTTCATTGTTATACTGATCTTGCTTTCTTATCCATGTCATTTTCTGAGGTTCTTATCTCTGACTGTTGTTATTCTATTGAGGTTCTTTAGGAGGGATTGTCATTCTACAATCCTTGGCCATGTGTCCAAAATTGTTACATTTGTAACATTCCACTTTAGTGCTCAAAGATTCAAACTTGTTGTAAATTCTTCTTTGTGTGTCACTAGATCTCCTTGAATAATCCCTTTGTGTATAACTCTGAAAGTTGTTATTGTTCCTGTTGTTAGCTCTGCAATTCACAATTTTATGTTCAAAATTATTACATGCATAACATAAACCAAAAAATATAGTTTCATACCTGGGAGTTGAAGATATTCTGAAAGGAGGTGCTCTTATGAATCCTTCTTCTTCTTGAGGCCTATCTGTCTGTTGTTGATTCTGAAATTTGAATCTTCTTGGTGGAGGAGTGTCCTTGTAATCTTCCTTGTATATCTTCATATCCTCTTTGATTGTTTCTGCATAGCTCTTTGGATTTGTTTCTTGCTCTATTGTTTTGGAGCTTGATCCCTTTTCTATCTGATTGTATCCAAGTTCAGACTTCTCAAGATGAGATTTTTGATTGCTGATAATGTCATCCAGAACTTTTGAGCTATTCTGCATATTTTTCTTTTGAATATCCTTTCTTAGTGTGACAACCTCTGTTTCCAAGTTTCCAATGATTTTGTCCTTTTATTCTAGTTTTTCTTTGAGTGCTTCTTCAATTCTTTTATCTTCTTCTATTTGAACCTTCAATTTTGTGATCATTTGTTCTAGTTCTCGAGTGTCCTTTTTCTTGTCTAGTTATGCTTGTAGTTTCTTGTTTTTCTTCTTTTCTCTTATGATAACTTCTATGGCACACATTAATTCTTCTCGATAGTAAACTTCAGCCTCTTCAATTTCTTCTTCGAATTCTTCACATTATTCTTCGTCTTCTTCATATTCTTCTTCGGAGTCTTCTTTGTCAGAGTCTTTTACTGCCATGAATAGAACTCTTCCTGTCTCATTGTCACTGACTTTGTTGAAACTAGGTCTTAAATTTTTTATCTCTAAGACTAAAACTTTTCTTTTTCGGGATTCGACTTTTCATAAGGTATAATCCTCGCTATCAGTCCCAAAAGCCTGGTACCGAAATCCCAAAATGGCTTTATTTTTTAATAATAAAAGGTAGAAATCTCAAGTGTTTTTAAAGTCTCGACGCACGTTCTGTAAAGTAATTTTAATCACGATAAATTAAAACCCTAAAGGAGTTAATTAACAATATTTTAACATTTTGGGATTCGGGTTCACTCAAAACAATACGTTTTCAATACATTTCGAATTGCGAAATCCTGATCCTCGATTTCCCGAAAAAAAATGGAAGTTAGTTCTTGATCCCGATTAATTAAATTACTAATACCAAAACTAAGGCCTAAAATAATCCCACCGCGATTTCAGGATTCGAGGTTTAATGGCGACATACCTCGTGTAATCGAAATCCCTAAAACCTCGAAACGCGAAGTCCTGACTCAATACCAAAGCTAAGGCCTAAAATAATCCCATCACGATTTCGGGATTCGGGGTTTAGTGGCGACATACCTCGTGTAAGCAAGATCCTCGAAACCTTGAAACATGAAATCTCGACTCAAAATCAATGTTTAAAATGAACTAACTTCGTTTTAAAAACAAATTTAATGGTAATTAAACTTCTTAGGTATTTTAATTTTTCGGGTTCTGTTGAATGAGATCTTTCGAATTTTGATTTTAGAATTGCCGAAATACGACCATATTAATAACGGATAGCTGGTGATTTCTGTGACACAAATGCGTATCTCAGAAATATTCTCTACATTAAAGGTATTAAATTCTTGGCAGTTGTGTCAGTACTTTCACCATAAAATGAGTTAAAGGAAAATTAAAGGTCTGTGTTTTGAACCTTATTCTTGTTCTTTCTATCAGGAGTAAGTCGCATCCAACCGAGCTTATACACCTCTATTCTATGATAGGTTTTCATTCCAATATGAAAGTTATGGCACCAAAGAAGGGACCCAAGCAGAGTGAAGATACAATTGAGATTTCCAACCTAGAGGGATATGTCATATCCGACACCACGCCACATGCTATCGACTCGATCAAATCCTGGAGACAAATCTATGAAAATCTGGACTACGAGATAAAAAATTCCCCTAATGATTCCGAGAATCACCTTTGGGACATAGCAGAATCAGAACTTCACAAGATTGTAGCATGCCCACGACTCATGGTGTACAACGACATGATCAGTTGGGATTTAGAGAAGATTGATATTCCAATGAGAAGCATTTTAAATGATCAAGCGGTCATTATGGGCTCATTCAAACCTGAACATATCCAGGTTATGTACAAACTCTCAACCAATCCTAAATTCATTTACAATGCCAAATTTATAGCTGAATTTCAGAGAAAGGAATGCACTGAGGCAGACCAAACTTACCCTGATTTAATCAAAGGCTAGTGGAGATATCCATCAAAATTTAGGGCCGATACCCACAGAATTTATGCCACAACTTATTTGAATGAGTACATGGTTTATGTATCCATGATGCTGTGTAGACTCTTCGGCAAAAAGAATCCCTGTCATTTCCTTGTAGAATGGGTGCCCTTTTTAGAGGAAGCATCATAATGATATAGTTTCAACTGAGACAAGATTTTATCCGATAACATAGCCAAAGAGGTTTCAGATTACAAAGCTGCAAGATCTCGAGGTCAACCAGTGGCCTTTTACATGTCGACATACATCATGGACGCAATTTGTCTTATGATTCCATTCCCCCTGATGAATTGGAGTTGGAACATAACCTGCCTCGAACCCATTCATGAATATCACTCCGAGTTGTGGGAAGAAAACACAAAAAAATTGTTTTATGAAATTTGTCATTTTGTGGTAATATCAATGCATAAAATGTTTTTCGGCTGTGACCCTCCTCACATTTCTGAAATAGTTTCAAAAAACCTCAAGCCAATATCATACTGGTTCATTGAAGAAAGCTTCTCCTACATCAGGGTTTATGGGTGCTCAATCCCCCCTCATGTGCTTCCAAAATTCCTCTCAGGCAGACTGGTGTGTAGGGAAGTAGCACACCAAATAGTGAAAGGTGGTATCGGAATAGAGCTAAAGGTGGCTCAAAAGAATTCCTGACCAATCTTCCCCGTGCACATCGAGAAATTTTCATTACAAAACTTGGGCCATTCCAAGGTGGAAGCAAAAGCACTCGAAGAAGTCAAATTGTTAAATATTGAGTACAAAAGGCATGAACCTTATCAAGTAGTGAACAAACACTTGATACACTACAATATGAAAGCATATGAACATGAGGAGTCCCCTTGGGATGACATGTTCAAAGGGACTAAGACTTATAAAGAGGTTAGAATGAGTACAGACACTGTCGTCCGACCTGCAAGCTAGCTTTCAGACCTTTCATAAGAATACACAGAGTGGTTTTCCCCAAGTATGGCAAGGAGAAGTAATCACCCTCCCCTAGGAGAAAGAAAATGTTCCCCCAGGCTTCGAACAAGAAGCACAGAAGAAGGGCAATCCTGAAAAAGTCCCACATGATACGAAAATCCCCCCACAAAACAAAGAGATCTTACAGACAAAAAAATCAGAGACCGAAGCAGAGAAAAAGTCCGGGAGACCTCCCAAGTCCAGTAAGCTTACTCCCCCTTCATCACCTGGTGTTGATGTCAATACACCTAAGGAAATAGGAGGGAAAGGATCTACAGAGATAGGAAGTCCCATAGCTTCCTTAACCCCCTTACAGTCCACTTTGGATTCCCACAGACATGAGCTCTATTTGTTGATGACCTCACCTCTATCCCCATAGATGAGATTCCTCCTTCTGATTATTTTTTTAGCAGAAAAAGGAAGGTCGTCCTGATACAAGAGATGCATATGAAGGAGGGGAGTATGGTAAAAAAACATAAATTCTTGATAGATGGACATAATTTGGAGGAGGAGGATTTCGCTACAGAGATAGCAGGTTCCATGGGATCCATGGCAACAACAAACTTTTTTACCGTGGGAAACATGAGAACGAGGATAAAGAAGAGTAATAACATGATATATCAATTACAAGATCAATTAAAGAATGCTGAGGAGGACATTAAAGAAGAGGTGAGTAAAAGCTTGGAGTAGACCAGGGTTGCCGAAAGGCTAGAAATTCAATTACTCAAATCAAGCCTGGACGAAATGAACCAGAAGATACAAGCAATTCAGGTATAGGTTGCTCAACAAAAGGAGCATGCAGAATAGTTACAGGCCAGGTTAAATTTGATGGAAGGTCAGGTCCTAGATCTGAAAGCTTTCCAGGCCCAGTCACTGGAAGTGCATTCAAAAATAGAAGTTGAACAACATAAATTGATTTCCAAGATAGAGATTATTCAGAGTTACTTTCAAGAAGTAGATAATGCATTTGATAATATTATCCTGAATGAAAAAGAAGCCAAAGAAGCAAGGGTTACTCTCCAAAAAACAATCATATATTCGACAAGTAAAGAGACATCCAAAACTACGAAAATATCAGCCACAGAGCAAATCAGAGGCGACATCATGCTCAAGCTATGGGAAACCAACATAACTGAAAACAAAAGAATAGTCAAGGAAATCAGAGATGACTGTGAAGAAGTTTTTGATCTCTTAGACAAAAGGTCATTAAACATTGGAAAAGGCAATTGTACAGGATTTCTGGGACAGATTAATATTGTAAGACATCAATTAAATTTTAGAGAAAATTTGAGTGAAATTCAAACAGAAATTTCAAAGCTAAGAGAAATGGATGTCACCCTAATAGACAGGCTGTTAGTTGACCCAACTTAAAACCGCAGTCGATAAAGTTTGCAGATAAAGGAGTTGAAGACCGTCTTTCCAAGATATAGAGAAAGGTTTATCTGTTCGAAGCAAAAGACCTTCCAGAACCCCGCATGAATTTTACATAGTTCCTGGAGAGATGCATTGAATATATTGGATCAAAAGAAGGAGAGTCATCAACAAAGTAAAAGTATCATATGGAAGATCTTTACTTCCAAGAAAACAGAAAAATGGAGAAGATCATGCAAACGGTTTCTGATCTATTTTTTAACAAATAGTTACTCACTAGGAATTAGGAAATCACCAACCGTCTTAAGATTGGTAGTTTTATATAAATATAACTTTTCAAGACTAAGAGGAGGGCTTTTTCTGGATGGGATTGTAAAGAGAAAATTTCATTTTTCCAGAATTAATGCAATATAGATTGAAGATTCCAGATATTGTCAAGACTGAGTTATGTGTTTCTCTGTCATTCCATCTTTTATTTCATACCTTCGATGAATGATTTCATGATGCAACTTCTATCGTGGTGATTGAACAGTCAGATTATCTAACCGTTTGCAGTTTTTCCTCTGTATAAGCTATTAACGGATATAAGACCTATGAACATTTTAGAGCTCTGAAATTGTATAATTCTTCAAAGTTATCATGTCTCTTTCTTCTATTAGCATAAAATGAGATTCCTCTTTAATTTATGCCTCGCTTTTGTTATACAACTATATGTTTCTTTTTCTTTCTTCATTCCATGCACCGTCTCCTTTAAATTTGACTCAGATACTAGAAACGACCTTTATTTATGTTATACTATTGATTCATAGTTTGGAAGTGTTATTTATATTAATTCAAACCAGAAATTTGCGACCCTTAAAAATAATTTTGATTTACACAAAGGAAACCCTTAGCTTTCATGACTGTTCCAGTTACCAGGCAACCTAATATAGAACCTGGTCTATCAGATCAGACAAGCATTGTGTTAAACCTATTCAATACCATCTTACAAACAACAAATACATGGGTAGAACTTGAACATTCATGGGCCGTGATTGAAAGGGATATTAGCATCCAAAAACAATGGGAAGCTAGACAAAGACAGTTAAGGAACCGACTTTGATCTCGCTTTCCATTAAACCGATCTTTTTACCCATTAACTATCTCTACCTTTTTTAATGCCTTGACGGTATACTTTAGAGCCTTAAAGTATAAACTCAAGAACAACAGACTTCATCTTCATATGATGATGAGATGTTTTCTTTGGTGTATAAGCTTTTCTTGAAAACTTTCTTTATAGTTCTTTTGCTTTTATATGTGTGTTTTCCTTTTGAGTAACCTTCATTATTTCTCTTTTTCTTATGAGGACATTTGTTAGCAAAATGACCAATACCATCACAATTAAAAAAAATTAAAGGGAGCTTACCTCTATACCTACTGTTGGTTCCCTTGTTCAATCTTTTGAAAACGTTGGCCACTTCTTCATCATTTTCTGAGGCGTCACTACTGCTGCTATATTATTCTTGTTCCTTTTTCTTTTTCTTTGATCTTTTGGATGCCTTGAAGGCTGCTTATTTTACATCTGGATTTTCTTGCTCAGTTCTCATTTCATATGCTATGAAGATTCCATGCAGTTCGTCCATGCTTATTGAGTCCAGATCCGATCTTTCTTCTAGTGCTGATATCTTAGGGTTGAATCTCATAGGAAGAGATCATAGTATCTTTTGAACAATTACAGATTCTTCAATTTGTTCTCCCAATCCTATGATTGCATTCACTGTTTCATCGACTCGTAAGAAGTAGACTGTGATATCTTCATCTTCCTTCATTTTAAGTTGTTCGAACTGACCTCTGTAAGTCTGAAGCTTTACTGCTTTGACTTTTGTATCTCCTTCATAAATATTTTGAAGCTTGTCCCGAATCTCTTTAGCGGATTTACAATGTGAAACTTTGGTGAATACCGTATCACTGAGACCATTCAAAAGTGCATTTGTGGCTTTGGAATTATTCTCACCAAGTTTTACTACTTTGTCATTTGTTGTTGGAACTGTTGGTGCTGTGTATCCATCTACAATTGATTGCCAAAATTGAAATCCCTGTGCCTGTATATATGTCCTCATCCTTATGCTCCAAAAAACATACTTATGTCCATCAAACTGTGGTATTCCATTTTTATATGAGTTGGTACTCTTCATGATCTACCTTTCAGTTGTTAAACTGATTTCTGAAGGAACCTACTTTGATACCAATTGTTGGATTACTGAGAGGGGGGGTTGAATCAATAATAGAGCAATTTAATCCTTTTTAACCATTTAATCCAAGTGTTATATAAATGAAGCATTATCATCCAATAACTGCAAAGTAAATAAGAAATGAACAAATGAACAAACATACACAGATGCAGTACACCAGTGTTTTACGTGGAAACCCAAATCGGGAGAAAACCACAAAATGCTTTTTCTTATATGTCTTGAAGAATTACATTCATTGGAAGCACCAACTTCCTTTGTTTTCCAGCTGCAACTGGAAGGAGGCTCCAACCCC
>ML793504.1:210021-231643 GCA_009831015.1 Picea engelmannii
ACTTCAACCATTGCAACAAAACCAATACTACCCCATTTTCAAAGGGGGCTTAGAATTACACCATTTTAAAACCATGGTAAAAAAACCCATATTTTTGTAGGAAAAACCATAAAATTAACCTTCAAATGTCCACTTCTTTAGGGCTAGTTTGTCACTCAAAGAAAGAAACAA
Organism: Picea engelmannii; assembly: GCA_009831015.1. Classification (NCBI taxonomy): domain Eukaryota; kingdom Viridiplantae; phylum Streptophyta; class Pinopsida; order Pinales; family Pinaceae; genus Picea; species Picea engelmannii. The sequence goes on from ML793504.1 coordinate 210,193, forward strand.
TACATAATGGCATGATGATACCACTTTATAATTAAAAATTAACATTACTTCCATTTTTTTTTCACTTTTAATAAAAAAACTCAATACAAATTACATTGAATTAAACATAAATTGTTTCTTAAAAGTATTGTTTCATTGTCCATATTCAAATAAGATGACATGAGAATTTTTTTTATATTATTCATAATGAAATCATATAAGCCAACAAACATAGGAATGATTCATAACTTCATGTAAGGTCATATGTAAGTTAAAACACTCCTTTAGATTTACCATACAAACATCATATTAATAAAAAATACAAAAAATGTTTCATACAATTATTCAAACTAACTCATGGATTCTGACACACCATTGGGATCTACATTATCTTCACATGAATGATTAGATGAATATGTAGATGATCCATATTCTTCTCTATTATCAACGAGTGAACCATTTGATTATATGTGTATGCCCAACATTCAAAATGTCAGAAGCCTTCTAGATCTACAACTAAGTTCGCCATTCTCCATATTGAAACTATTTTTTATGCCAACAACCTCTTGATAATCTTTGTAGTCTTGGAGTGAAAAGTTCCTCTCTTTTTTAAATGGAAGTTATAAACAAGTATGTCAACATCCTCTAATTTTAAGATGTCGGTGTAGCGATAACTTATATTTTGACCCTTTCTTTTTCTCTTTTTATTGATATGTTTCTAGACTAACATCTCTATCTTCTACACACCATTGAATGGGTTTGTATCTGTTGCATACCACTACACTTCAACGACTATAAATTCTTCATTTTCTTTATTGACATTCAAAACTTTTGCAATCTAGAATGGATAACCATGTGGATATTCAATTGCTAAAACTGCAATCATGCAACCATCTTTAATATCTTGTATGAAGCCCCAGTAAAGGTCTCCAATGGTTTCTCATTGTGTACATGATCTTATAGAACCAATATACATTTCTCTTTCCTCTACTTATGAAGAATCAATAGGACGTTGAGGTTCTTGTTGTTCAACAAATTTTCTTCCCTCGTATTCATTTGGCATATGTTGTGGCCAACTAAATGGATTATTCAAAAATGTATCTCCATTTGTTGATCTTGAAATTACGTCACTTTGATCATTGGAAAAAGATTCTCACCAAACAAAATCAACAACATCAAAGTACTCATGTGTATCTTTAATCTATATATTTTTTATTTCTTCCAAGCATTTAAAATAATCTACATCTCTATAATGCCTTCATACATTATGGATTTCAACCATTGATTGCAATAACAATAATTTCGATGAAAACATTGGACGATGTGGAATGACACTACAAGGAAAATACCCTCTATCGGAGGTTTTTGCGGACGCCCCTATAAAAATATCCCAAAAATATGTTTATAGAAGATGATACTAGCAGAGGTGAGTGGGTGGAGGTTTTAGTAGATATTTTTACATCAGTGCTTTTATAAGTACCTAACACACTGGTGCATTTTCTACAACAAACACATCGGTGCCCTTAAAACTAGCACATCATAGCAGGGATATTTCAAATAAAGACCAATATTATCCAGTGCGCTATGGAAATAAGGATGCACTAGGAAATAATGACGCACCGTAATAGCGTTGTTTTAAAAATATATGGTGTGCAACGTAACACTGGAAGCATTAGGAAGTTGTTAGTAGAGCGCACAGTCATATGATTAAATAAAAAACATTTATGCAACAATGTAGGATTGTGTGAAAAACTATATATTGTTGCACTCCATTGTATCATGCACACAAGTGCTCCAATATGGAGCACCGTGTTAGGGTTAATTTCCAAATTTAGGTGGTCCACTCTATAAACCCAAGTGCACTGACATGTCTATTATTATACCATGTCGTGTCATGCTCAAACAAAAATTTTCGCACTAATGTTGTTTTTCAAAAAATGTATAGTGGTGCACTATGGAGTAGTATAAGCACCGATGCACACCCAAAAACACAGGCACCATGCTAGGGATGTTTTTTTTTTTTAAATATAACCAGTGTGCTTATTAAACATGGATGGCCTGGTGCGGTTGTGCATTGGGCGCACTGGAACAGGGTCTTATTAAAAATTTTTTATCGACGATAAAAATCATTTTTACCATTTTCAGTGTTGTGGAGCTCAAAAGCACCGATGCAATATTTTCCTATCTGAAGCACCCTTCCATCGGTGCTTTCCTTAGATGAGTTCCTTTCATCTGTTGCTCGGTGCATGAATTTTGAATTTTTCCAAACGGTGGGAAAATTTTATTTTTTTTAGTGCGTCACAACCATGCCTTCTCGACAACAAAATGTCCAGGAAATGTTCTTGTTTCTTCATAACTTCCAATTCTTAGTACCAGTTCTTCGGGATCATATCTAGAGTTTATAAAAAAAAGTGCATCCATTCATGCTTAGGTACTAAGCTCCATGTCACAGTGCATTGTAAAAGATGATCTATAGGACAACTCCGCCTAATATACTTCTGCATGAAATATTCAGTTTCTATTCCGAACCTGACCTATAACAACCTTATCTATTGCTTCCAATTATCTATTCTATCCTTATGTGTAGCTCACCATCTTACAAGAGTCACTTTCAACGCAATATAGAAAGCTAGAAATTTTTGTTGATATGTCATCTGCAATTCAAATTCTCTTACAAAAATATCTATGTAACATCCCCATTTCTAATCTCCGTGAATTATAATGTAACTGTATAAATGTGAATTAGGTTGGTGAGACGACGTGTTGGGCAAAGGGCTTGTATTGATTTAATGTGGTCAGGGGCCGAATTGCATATTTTGATTATTGAAATAATTAATAAAAGTAATATTCACTAGTTTCGATACGAAGGAGATGAAGAACCATGGGGGGCTATGATTGCACAAGAGAGAGGGGTACAAGGGGGAATTATTCATGGGTATTAATACAAGCCACATTCCTTAAATTATTATCTTTGTGTATAACCTTCTATTTGTTGATTGAGTGTACGAGAAGTCAATCATTTAAACTCATTTTAGAGGGTGGGTGTGAGTGGTCACATCCCATAGTTATTGGAGAGTATGGGTTGAAGTACAATCAGCTTGGTGAAGGGTGTAAGTCAAGTCAAGGAAGAAAACAAGGAGAGGGAATTTGTATGGCTAAGGGGGCAGTTTTTGGACAATCACGTTTTTGCATGGAGGACAGTTTTAACATGCAGATTTTGGGAAGAAAAGAGAGAGTAGAGGCCTCAGAAGAATACCATCCATGGTATACTTGAAGGAAACCATTGTTTGGATATGTTTTCATACTGAGAAAGAGGCCTGTGTGCCTGTAAATCAGGTTGTGAGCCAGTGGTGCGATTTTTCTATTGAGGAAATGACTCAAGATCCTTGTGAACATTGTTGTGAGAAGAGAGAGAGCTAGAGGATTGGAACTGTTGTGGGAGTAGAACTTAGGTTTTGGGGTTGCGGTCTGTGGAGCATGGAAAATGAGTGGGCTAGATCTCCTTTTGGACTCATAGCCTCAACTTAGGGGTGGCCTGCTGTTGATAGAAAATGAAGAAAAATTCTTATGGCTGGGAGGTTCATCCTTCGTTTGCAGGAAGTTGGTTAAGCGTTAATAGATAAGTGTTTTTGTTATATTTTTATGTTAATTTAGCTATGTAAATGGTTTATATGAATGCCATATCTTTTTTTTTTTCTTGAACAATTGTATTCATGTTTAATATATGATTTTATATGTGTTAGAACTGTAGTATCAATCCAATGGTCAAATCTGTGTGTGATCTATGATTGATAAGCTATAAGAATTTAATTAAGTAGAAAATCTCTAGATTTAATGTGTATTCCACATGTAATGATGCTCATATGGAGGCTGGTTACATTACAATGTGGTATCAGAGCAATCAGGTTCAAACACTGGTATTGAATGGGCCAAGAACGGGTGCAAATTGAGTAATTCTCTATTGCAGACTTTGGTCTATGTAAAATTGGGGGAAAACAAAGAAGCTGGAGTGAAATCCCCAATTTCGTGAGTAAGATCCAAGTTTGAATGACTCCAGACTATTTAAGAAGGTAAATGGAGTAGAGTGGTGAAGTTGCAAATTAAAATTCAATGTGGAAAGGTCAACATTTGATTTTTAATGGTTGCATGTTGAGTTATAAGAAGTTTGGCAAATCGACGATCGAGATCTCTTTTGATATTGAGATTGGTGGCCAAGATTCGCTATGATAAATTTAAAATTTCATAAGGTTTCAATTGTTTGAAAGGTTGAGTAAATCAACGGGTAGGATTTATTTCGGGGGTTTGTGAAACAGATGAGATCGATGGGCTTGATTCACCTAGGTTTTTGTCGAAATTTTCTAAGTGTGAAGTTCGACCACAGAATCCACTGACGGTCGATGGTGAGATTGGCGAGTTTAGTGAAGTGTTGGAAATTTTCCAAGAGAAAATTTCGATGGCCAACGATCAATGGATGGGCGTCGACAGATTTGAGCAAAGTTGATACAATCAACAACCATGATCATTTTTGAGTGGTATATCGACGATCTAGATCAATCGAAGTTTTGGTCGAAATTTTTCTAAGTAATGAAGCTCGCCAATGCAATTCGTTGATGGTCGGTGATCGAATCGATGATCTAGGTGAAGAGTTTGGTCATCCATAAGACATCTTTGATCGTCGATGGTTGATAGTTAGGGGTTGACTGAATCCACTGAAGTGTTTTCAATTGTCGATGGAAATGGCCAGTGGTCAGGCGTTGACCAATTTTGGTGAAGCGTTCAAATCAAGCAAGATAAATCGTTGATGACCCACATTTCGATGGTTGGGCATCAAATGATTCAGTAAGGTGTTCGGGTCGTCCAAGAGAAGTGGTTGATCATCGATGAAGGAAAAGTGGATGATGATGTCATCATCAACGTGGCACGCCACATCATTATCCACGTGTCATGCCACGTCAGACAATAGAAGTGGTTTATGGCTAATGGTCAGGTTGACCAATTTGGGAAAGTTTATTCGACATTCACCAGGGATCATCGATCGCTGATGGCCAATAGTTGAATTGGATGATTTAGAGTTGTGCACAAACTGGTCGTCAAGGAACTGGGTCGATGACCGATGGTCGTGTAGACAAATCAGGAAAGTGTCGCACACATCCAAAGGAGATTGTCGATGGCTGATGGGTGATAGAGTTCAATCAACAATTGTTGTTTCTCTTGATTTTAGATCAACGATTGAGATTTAAAGGGGTGTTGCAGTAGTAAAATAGACAGTTTTATGCGAATTTTGTGGCTTTTGAAGGTCATTAACTTGTGGGGCATTTTGAGTCCCTAAACAATGTTTTTATCTAGTCAAAACCCACAAGAAAAGACTATACCATGATACATAGATAGAGCTATCTAATGAGATAAATGGTTCGCAAAACAGAGCTCGTATGAGAAACTTGCAACCAAAACAGTGAGGGTAAAATTTTGACACCAGTTTTACTTCCAGAGGGCGGAACTCCAAGCTCAGAAGTCCGTTTGGGGCACAAGAGCAGTCGACGAAAAACTTATGACCCATAGAATCCAACAGTGGAGTCAAATTTTGGTTATGGGTACCTGAAAATGTGTTGGAAGAGAAATAAGACACTTGTAACATACAGGGGTAATTTGAGTAAAACAACCTAAACTTCTCCAGACCATAACTTCTAGCTCAACGCTTGGATTTGAGAAAACAAATAGTCATTGGAAAGGTATTGAGGAGAAGAAGACACATGTCAACCCAAAATTTTGATTTGGGCGAGAAAATTTTCCAGAAATCAATAAATAGGTTTCTGTAGTAGGAAAAGAGTGAGAATTACAACTTATAAATGTTGTAAATTTTTTCTTAGAACTCAAATTGGGACATGACTATAGTTGTTAGAGAGATGTTTCAAAGAGGAATTCATATAAGGAATCCAATTTTTCATTTGGTGCATTATGACCTTAATAAATATGGATAAATAATGACATGTAGCATTAACTAACAAATTTCTATATTATGCACAGATCTAACAAAAATGGTTGCTTGCACATGGTGCAAAATTAGAGGTATAATCAAGTAAATTTAAGCCTAGGACTGAATACCTGAGTAATGGAAACATGGGAGAGCTTGTATAAGTTGGTTGAGGAAATAAAGAGCTATAGGACAAGTAACAGAAAGTGGAATTGGATTCCAAGAGCCATAAAATTACTTGATGTGAGGATTTTTCCAAATAGTGTCAAAGTTTGGAGAAGCCTTCCCAAATGATAGAGGTGAGTGTCAAAGGTGATTGTTGTGTAAGGAAGAGTGAACATGCTTAGGATAATACCTATTCATAATCCTAGAGGAACACTTGAAGTGAAAATGTTTTTACACATAAGAAAAGGCTAAGATTACTAACCAAGCATTGTTATTAAGAAAAAGAACACTCTGTAGAGTGTGTTGCGTGGAAAGAATTTCTAGAAAGAGGATACGATTCCATAATTGAGCATTATGTGGATTTGTTCTAGATTAATTCCAGGGTCCATTGGACATGAAATAGGTCAAGCTTGTGTAGATGGATGAAACATCAAATACCTGCAAAGGAAAGTGCAAGGTAGGTGATGCAAGGTTGGAATGGACTAAAGAAGAGAATAGGGATATTAGTATTTCACTTCTATAGAGAGTCTGAATGGATTTCAAAGGAAATTCAATAGATATTTTTGCATAAGGTATGAATCCAAAAAGTAAATAATGTCATTTCATGCATAAGGGGTAAGGAGGACTCCATAACCTTGAAGGTAGAAATATAATGAAGGCTATAAAGATGGTTGCAAGAGAAGGAAAAAGGATGTCATAAGATGAGGTGTGACTCATGAAATGGAAGAGTCATCTATAAGTGCAAGAAGAAGGGATTTCTAGATATGATCTAACAACTCTTGTATAAAAGTACACAAGAAAGAAAGATTCCTCTATTATCAGAGTGCGAAACAAAAGTAGAGAACAGGTGCAAGTGGAGATGTGTAACATTCCATTTGGCGCAGAGTGGTCTTGAGTGGCCAAGTAGCGCCAAGGATAATTTTAAGGATGAAAATTTATTTTGAAATGTAGTAACCTTGTTGAATATTACTCGTCATTTATATCTCAACTATAAATGTTTGGCAATATTTTTGTGAAAATATTCAAATTTCTAAGGATTTTATATAGTTTTTATAAAATTTTGGCGATTTTTGAGGTAACATAATTTTGTCCTATAGAATTTGGGCAATTAATTTTTAGAACGACGGATCGTTTTTTTGGAAAAAGAATGGAAAATTAGCCCATGGGCGAAAATTAGTCCCTAAAATTTTCCTTGATCAGTGATTCACAATGGATCACTCAATGAAGGATTTAAAATTGAGCAAAGCCATGACATAAAATAAATATTTCAAAATATTGAAATGTTAATCAATGATAATGGTATTCCAAGGCTGGTTTGGTCAATAAAAATGGGAAGTGGCTAATTAGATTGTAGTGTTAATATTTAGCTGGAATAGTGCACATTACAACACTATCGATATTAAGAATTATAGCCCAAAAGATGTTGGGACAACATTTTCTTTACATAAAAGAAGCAATTGTGAGATGACAACACTGTTATAGCAAGATTTGCCTCACCTTTGCTATCTTGCACAAAGGGCCTTTTTTCATTTCCCTATACAGACTTGTCATCCCGTTTTGATGAATCCAGAGCCAAAAATACACATTTTTCCACATATACGTGCCCTATCAGCTATACAACATGCATATACGCAGGTTTCTCCACTACAACCCACATACATCGGGATTTGTGCCCAAAAATACAAAAATGGAATCGGGTTTCCATGTCACGACATGAGATCTCTGATCCTTGGCCTTCCACATACTAGAAATGTTCTGACTTGGCCCTTTAGTGGCATTTTGAAGACTATAAAAGAACAATTCTGAGCTATGGAAAAGAAAGAGAAAGCATTCAACTTTGAGAGCAAAATTACTCTGGAGAAATTACTTCATATTGAGTCTGCATCCCTTTGTCCCTCAAGTATGAACACAGAGTTCAACCCCTAATATCTTTCCCTATTTTTGAGAAAACCTCATTATCTCTTTCCTATGAGCTTGCCTTTGGTGGAGTATTGAAGTGGTGGAGGCCCAGTTGGAAGGAATTTGGTTCCTTGGTTTCGAACCGTGCCGACACAGAAGTCTGTAATGTTGTCACTTCTACTGGTCATTTATTAATAGAAATACTTCTTTCCCATCCTATTGGTATCATGAAAATATATGATTATTATACATGGGCATGTTTGTAATGTTTAATAATGGATTATGTTATAATCTAATGTGCTAACCAATTTATACTATCACCATGTACTTTCTATGCTTGTGTGTTGAGAACTTGTTGCAGGTATAAAGCTTTGGGTCGAAGTGCTCAACGGTGGAACATCATCGAATTTTGGATCGAGGTAGGCCTCTTTATTAGCTTGCACATTAGTTTATATAGCATACAATAGAATTGATTTGATTTCTGCAGTCATACCTGTCTGTTGTGGTTTACCCTTGGCCATAGAGAGATTTTCCTTCGTAACAAAATTGGCGACCATACTGGGGAGAGATCTTCCTTCTAAGGGTTGAAGTATTTTTTCTTCTTGCATTGCTCTTTTTATTTTGTGTTTCTTTTCGTATCACTGCTTGACATATTATGTTCACTCTGAGTCTGAGTTTTCAGCCTTTTTTCCCTTGCTTGGCCTTGTTTTAAAACCTGTACGCTCCTTTTGCTTTGAAAGTCGCGTATACACCCGTGTTGCCTCACTACAAGATGCATATATACACATTGTTCTCCTGAACAGTCATGTATACCACTTTCCCTTGCTTGTTTTCTTGGTTTAGTGACTGCTGGGTGGGATTTAATGTTTGTTGAGCCTTCTTAGGTATCTGTAGTGCCTGTTGAGCTTCTCTGGGTTGACAGGAAACTTGTTGGGAGTTGAATTTATGGGTGTAGTCTTTCTCATTGTTTTTTATTTTTGATTTGTCCTTGAACCCTGGGCTATTTGCTTCGTTGCTTGATATTCTGCTTAAGTTATTTCGTTTATACATAGTAGAATTTATATATCAGGTTGCTTTTTAGTCCATGCATTTTCTCTTTAATATATTGAAAATACAAAAAAATAGGCAGTTTGCATTGGTTTTCATTTTTGTCTTTGAACCTTTATCATTAGCTTAGTGCATTTAGCAAAAGATTGCATTTTACTTCTGAATTGCAGAGTTGAAATTGAAAATTGTACTGTTTTTATTAGCATATCATTCATTGAAAATTTAAATATAGACTTTGCATTATATTCATATTTATCTTCCTGCAGAGTCATAACATCATGAGTTTCACTTCCATACCCCTTTGAGTAATCATGGCCAATAAAATTTACGCTTTAAACTAAAATTGATTAGTCACGATTTTATTTTTAGGGTGCACAAACTGGTCTAGGATTTAGTGCCTTGGAATAGGATTTTGTGAGTAAATCTCTCTAAGGCAATTAAATCAACATATGTGTCTGAGACAGGGAGTTGAGAAGTCCATTGTATAATTGGTAAGATGAGGAGGCTCTGCTCACATCGGATTTAATCACGAGGTCGCGCGAAGTTAGTTGAAGGGATAACCCCTGGATACTCACCTAGCGTTAGAGATATTTCTGTGGATTTATTCGTATTTGGGGATCTTGCTAGTACCCATACCTATGTGAGAGGCAGTTCTTTCAAGGTTTCGGGCTTTGCTACCCTACCCATACGGTGATCCGAACTTACGACTGCTCGCCTATGCATTGGTTATACAGTGGTTTATTAGTTTCTTGACTTAGGTATCTCACAAGTTACTTGCAGGGGTTATTTTGCTTGTACCCTAGGTCAGATAGGGGTCAGACAACACACAACTTTGATGGAGGATTACCTCTCTGGGGGGATCTGATCAACTGGTTGTTAATCCCACGAGGGCCCCTATAAATGATTCTATTACCTCCAAAATTTAGCAGGGAGTCTCAAGTCCCTCTTGAACGAGACATACCTTCTTCGGCGAGGGAGGCCACTCAGCCACTTTAGCCCATTTGCATGCATATACGCCATTTGAATTTTTGGTATGTTCTTTGACTACTAGTTGGCCTTAGAATATTTTTATTTTTTCGAGTCATAAGTCATCGTGGGGTCAGACCAACATCCCCTCTGGTCCTGTCGGTTGTTATAGTTACCACCGGATTTCAGGTTCTTACCTTCTAAAAGGTGTAGAGTTTTTAGAAGTAGCTCACACACATCCACCTTTCAGACTTGTGATTCTACAAGTTTGACTACTGAGTCTAGTCTTCAGAACACTGGGATTTCTTCGACTTCCATACCCATTATAGTTAATGGAACCCCTTCGACTCCTGCAACCGCTACAGTTGCAGTGCCATAGGCTTATACCAGTACTATGGCTCGGCCTGTGGTTAATGCTTCATCCCTTGCCTTGAACCATTTTGGGGGTTTCGATCACTCGCCAAGTTACAATGTTCAATCCATTCCTATGGATTCTAGTCCATTTTCTTATTGTATGCCTAACTTCACTTTGCAGTTTTCAACTGCCATCCCAACTGTTGGCCCTAACACTAGACTTGGACTTGGGGGCACTGCACCTCCCTACACGCCTTTCCCGTTTGGTGGTTCTCATATCCCCCAAACGAATCCTAATGTAGGAAGTGTCCCTGTTCTTAACCTCGGGTCTAATCCTTCTACGGCTGGATGGAACAACCCAACTGGCAGACAAGTTCCGCCCTATATCCCTACCTTCTCGGTGCCGATTCTGACTAATACTTTTGGCATGCTGAATCTACTTCAATCCTCCGGGTTCCCACCTAGTAGAGGTCAGTCTTACACTTCGGGAAACCCCCAACCTGGATCCAATCTAGCTGGGGGAAATTTTCACAATCCTTATCAGAACATTCCTATTGGAATGATGCCCAACCCACCTTATACGAATCATCTCGGAGGGCAGCCTTATAATTCCGAACATGGTTTTGGTTCTTACTAGAATCATGGGTGGAATGCAGTTCCCAACACACAATATGTTGCAGGAGGATGGGGCCAAATGTTGCAATCTCGTCTCCCTTTTCTGGCCACGCTCAATCTGCTAGACTTGTCTAAGTTAATGAAGAACCCGGTGAGTCTTGATCCCACATGGCCCTCCGTCCCCACCAAAATTCCTTCAGACATTCCAAAGTTTGAGGGTGAGAATGGAGAGGACCCTGGTGAACACGTCACTACCTTTCACCTTTGGTTCTCATTGAATTCTCTAAACCATGATTCTATTAGATTACGATTGTTTCAATGCACTCTCATTGGAGTTGCTTCACAATGGTATATTTAGCTACCTAGGGGGACATATGGGTCATTTAATCAGTTGGTGGTGGCCTTTCTCAACCACTTTCAATTGCCCATTTGTTACGATGTTGGCCTCAAATGTTTGTCGAATTTACGCTGGGACATCGCCACTCACATCTCAGATCATAGCCAGGAGTGGTGTAGATGGAGGCAGTTGATTAAGACTCCTATACCCTCGACCTTTATCCTATAAGGATTCCTAAAGTCTTTGCACCCTCCTATCTCGAAGGACGTTGCTACTTTTGGGGTCTCCAACGAGGAAGAAGCTATCTTTAGAGCCCAACAGTTAGATTTAATATATGCTCAGTCTGGGATGTTATATCACCTTCTTTCAGAAGCACCGCGGTCAAATTACGATCCTAGGAAAAAACCTGAACCTCATGCCGATGACATTGTAGGGTCCACTAATGTAAATTCCATAGACTCGACAACGAATTCTGTTGGAGGATCAGCTTTTTCTGCATCCTCCAAACCCACCCAGTCGTCAGATGTACATTTTGTGCAATTGTAAAAAAACCCAAATGGTGACCAACAACCAGATGGTAATAAAAGGAAAGGTCGAAACAATCGTAAGGATGGGAAAAATGGTAACAAGCCTAAGGAAAAAGATAATAATGGGAAGCAAAATGATAATGCTAGAGAGGGCAAGAAAGATAAACGTAAGGTGAAGTCTCCTTGTAAACTTTGTGCCGATGACCACCTTACATATTTATGCCCCAAACTCGCAGAGGCTACGAGGCTTTTAAATATACCACCCGCTGTGCTGACGAATCCATTCTCACACAACCAACACTTAGTCTCGAGCTCTTCAAATGCCGGAAATGCATCCAGTGGAAGTCAAAACCCACCATCGCAAGATGGCATCCATGTTTGTATCAATATGTTTGACGCAAAAATTGATATATCCACCCGCTCTCGAGATTATAGCTCTTCAAAAGCTAGTACTAGTCTAGAAGCCCCTCCTCCCCCTTCGGAGATGAACCTACAGATTGAGAAACCAGAGCCACCGCCTCATATTTCGAAATAAGTACTCAACTGCTCTACTCACAACCCTAATGATAGAGCCACCCAGAACTACTCTATCGTTCAGGATCTGGGCCAAACCCCTTGTGCGATGTCAGCTTTGGAGGTACTCCAGACATGTCCATAATAGAGGAATGCCTTACTTTCTGCCTTAGGATCTCTAGAACCTAGTGGCTCAAAAGTTATCAATTTTGACATCACGGATGTGAAGCCTCACTTACCCTACCATGTGGCTTTCCAAATCCACATGGACTATTCCAAGTATACTATAAAATGAGAAGTCATTGATGAAGGTGCTTCCACCTGCGTGATGTCCCTTGTCTGTTGGAAATCTCTCGGTTCTCTGACCCTTTCCAAGTCATTGAACATGTTCACTGCATTTGACGGTCATTCCTTCCACCCTCATAGTATTCTCCCTGCCTTTCCGGTCCATTTAGGTGGGAAGATGGTAGAGGTGGAGGTAGAGGTAGTTGATGCACCTCTTGATTATAACCTATTACTAGGTCACAATTAGACCTATTCTATGGTCATTGTCGTATCATCTTTCTTATGTACACTTTGTTTTCCTCATCAGGGGGAGATCATGACTATCGACCAGTTATCCTTTGCGTACTCTATTCCTAATGCATCGGTTGGACCATCGATCCCAGTGATCAACAATACTCAGTCGGAAACTGAGAATATCGACATTGGAATGTATTCTTCTCTGATGGGTACCTTCAACTTCTCGGCATCGATTCACCACATTTATGCCATGTCTAGTAGGCCTACTTTAGCAGGGAGGTCCATTCCTTTCTGCACTTCCTATCTTAGTGATCCATGGACCCTACCTTCTCTGACTTCGTCGAGTGAAGGTCAGTTGCATGCTAGCATGGCTATGCCACTATTGACAATATATATTGTGTATCAAGTTGTTCTTGACTCTTCCATTGATCCTGATCCTGTTATCTCGCAGACGGATGAGGAGGATCCTGTTCTTAGGATTGTATGGGCCAACTCGTTGTCTTGTTTGCATGATTTCTTAGATGAGACTTTGCCTTCGGATGAAGCCATCTTCAAAGCCATGAATGGTTCCGAGAGACCTTGGGATGATATGCATCATCGATCTTATTTTCTCCCAATTCTTGAAATAATCGAGGAAGATGAATTTTGGTCTACCTTGAGTGAGATAGTTGGTCACACTGTAATTCCAATTGATACGCACGACATTTATGCCGAAGTAAATATGGTGAGTATTTCTACTACCGTCTCAATTGATATCTCTCGTACCCTTGGTAAGATTGAGAACGCAAATATAGGTGTGGATTGTTTGCCAGAAGAAATTATGATCTACACCGAACTCTTCAAAGAATTTCAAGATGTATTCGCTTGGTCATATGAAGAGATTCCAAAGATATACCCTCTTATTGTCGAACATGATATTCAAACTTACCTAGATACTAAACCTGTTCGACAACGTCTTAGAGCTGTAAATCCCAGGAAGGCCCCTGCTATTAAGGCAGAGGTGGAGAAGCTACTTAACGTTGGCTTCATCTACCTAGTTCCCTTGACCGAATGGGTATCCAACCCCGTTCCTATGAATAAAAATAAAGGAACCATCTGTGTGTGTATGGACTTTTGCGACCTGAAAAAGGATTGTCCTAAAGATAACTTCCCCATGCCTTTCATTGATTAGATTCTTGACGAGTGTGTGGGAAGAGAGATATTTTCTTTTATGGATGGATTTTTAGGCTATAGCCAAATCTAGATCAAACCTAAGGACCAACAGAAGACGACATTTATATGTCCTTGGGGTACTTTTGCATACCGAAAAATGCCTTTAGACCTTAAAAAAACAGGAGCAACCTTCCAACGTGCCATGAATTTCTCTTTTCACGATCTCAACCACATAGTCGAAGCCTACCTTGATGATCTTGTTTCTCACTCTCACAAGAGAGTGGATCATGTTATACACCTTCGGCTAGTTTTTGAAAGATGTCGTTACTATAGAATTCGATTAAACCCTCACAAATGCATCTTTTGTGTTAAGTCTGGTCGTCTCTTAGGATTTTTAGTTTCCAAGACTAGGATCATGGTAGATCCTCTTAAGGTTGAGGTAATACTTTAGTTTCCTCTCCCGTGCATGATTAGAAAACTTTAGGGTTTACAGGGGAAAGCTAAATTTCTATGTCGGTTCATAGTAAATTAGCCCAATATCACTAAGGGTTTCATGTGCCTCTTGAATAAGGACACACCTTTTATCTGGGATGAGTGAGCCCAGGAGTCTTTCGATGCTTTGAAGAAAGCCTTGGTATCATGCCCTCTGCTGAAATCCCTTGATTACAATAGAGATTACTTGCTATATATTGTTGCGTTTGTAGAGATGATTGGTATGGTTCTAGTTCAGGAGGATGATGAGCTCCATGAGCACATCATCTACTATCTTAGTCGAAATCTAGTCGTTCCTGAGATTAATTACTCTCATGTTGAAAAGCTAGCTTTGGTTATTGTTCACACAGTCCAACATTTACGTCATTATATATTACTTTGCAAGACTACTGTGGTTTCTTATGTCAATCAATTTCAATATGTCCTTACTAGGCGTATCACAGGAGGGAAATATAATAAATGGATTGTCATCTTACAAGAGTTCGACCTCGAATTTTCTTCAGCCAAGTCCAAGAAATTGCTAGTTTTTGTAGAGTTAATATTCAATTTTTCACGATTAGACAAGAATGTTATCCATGTTGATTCGTTCGCAGATGGACACATTTTCCTTGTCTCGTCGTCCGACCCCTGGTATGGAGACATTGTTTTATATCTTCAAACCTTGAAGTTCGCTCAACATCTCTCACGAGATGATCAACGATGCGTCAGATACCAAGCCAAAAAGTATACCATCGTCGAAGACACTTTGTATTTCCGAGGAGTACATAATATCTTACGTATTTTATTAACTCACAAGGACGTCGAGTCAGTCCTAAACGATTACCACAAAGGGGCTTGTGGTGGTCACCTATCCAGGCTTGAGACAAACCAAAAAATCCTGTGAGCCGATTATTTCCGGCCTACTATATTTAAATATTGTATCGAATAAGTTAAGAAGTGTCACCCTTGATAGGTGTTCACTTGGAAAATGCACTCGCATCCAACCCCTCTTCACCCAGTCACTACCGTCAGTCCCTTCACCAAGTGGGGGGTAGATTTCGTCGAATGCAACCCAACTTCGGCTGGGGGGCATCAACACATTATCCTGGCCATCGACTACTTTACTAAGTGGGCCGAGGCCATGCCTACCGTAAAATCCAATGGGAAGACTACAACCTTCTTCATGTTCAACCAAATTATCGCCCGGTTCGGTATCCCAAATGATATTGTCACTGACCATCGCAGTCACTTCCAGAATTAAATGATAATAGAACTAGCATCTAAGATGGGGTTTAGAAACAATCATTCATCCCCTTATCACCCCTAGGTAAATGGGAAATTAAAGGCCATCAACAAGTCTCTCAAGACCATTTTGCAAAAAACTTTCAGTCGAAGTAATTCCAATTGGCACATCATTCTATATCCCGCGCTTTGGGCATAACGAACCTCGATTAAGATTGCCACTAGTTTTTCCCCATTTTAGTTAGTGCACAGTGTAGAGTCTATCCTTCATGTTGAATGAAAAATCCCTTCTCTCAATTTGGCAGTCGAGCTCCTACCTGACACTTCAGACTTAATGTGATTCCTTGTGCACCTAGAGAGTCTTGATGAGTGGCGTCAGGACGCCTTTACGTCTATCAAGGCAAACAAGAAACGTGTCAAGGTTCAGTACGACAAGTCTGTCTGTCCCCGGTTGTATGTTGAGGGTGACTTGGTCCTCTTGTATGACCAAGACAAAGAACCACTAGGGGCAGACAAGTTTAAAGCCATGTGGTACGGTCCTTACATCGTGTGACATGTTCTAGAAAAAGGAGCCTACGAGTTAGAAGATTATGAAGGGAATAAATTGGCCGAGCCTAGAAATGGGCTCTACTTGAAAAGGTACTATGCTTGAGCCCTAAGCTTGGGAGAAACTCTTTGTATATTAATGTAAATTTACTGTATATACATCTCTTTCCCCCTTTTTCTTTTGTCTTTAGCTTGATTATCGAGTTTTCCCTTTGTTGGGAGATGTCAACGGAGTCTTCGGTCTACCTAGGATTCGCATACAGAGCCAATTGTCATACACGAAATTTAGCTTCCACTGCTTGGGTGGTTTACTCACCCGAGGGTATGCTGGTGTCTTTAGGTGGCATATTCCTAGGGCCATCCACGAATAATGTGTCCGAATATAGTGTTGTCATAGAAATTTTGTGCGATGTTATCTTGCATGGTATTCGCTCTTTAGAAGTTCGGCTGGATTCCTAGTTAGTAGTATGTCAGTTGAATGACTGTTATCGCGTGTGTGATCCTACTTTACTCCGTCGATTCCTGCGGGTATGTATTTTATAATGACAATTTGATTTTATTACATATTATCACATTCCTAGGAGTTCTAATCAAGTATCTGATGCCTATGCTAATTACGTTTTAGATTGGAATTTGTCATAGGAAGAAAGAAAACAAAACCATTAAATCAATGTACACATTGTAAGATATAAGTAAAGCCAAAGATCCCTTTTTATACATTTCAAAATATGGTGTTTATATTACAAAATTAGGGCTAAAACCCTCAATACACATATACACCTGGTATACATATCCCACGACATCTATGCCTATGGTGCCGGATGTGTTTCATGGTAGAAAACCATGGTGTTTGCAAGATGATGGAAGAGTCGTACCCATGCTCTAGGTACACCAACCACCTGTCGCTGCATGGCTTCAGGTATATCCTCTACCTGAACCATAGGAATCCTCCATGTCAAACGAGACAGGTTTCCCTGCATGTTTTGTAGGACTCTCTCCGCTTCTCCTCTCGCTGCCTCATCTCCCTGGTTCCTCTGTCTATGTCGTAGAAATACCTCTGGCCGTCACATACCCATGTCTATGATTACACAAATGTCTAGTTAATATTTAAACACCATCCAAAAAAAAAATATTTTTGTTCCCCAAATACAAAAATACAAAAAAAATGAAATATTTTAAAACTTGTTACCTATATGACCGTAGGCGGCCCCTGGTGGAAGTGGCATATCTGGATCTCCTATGAAATTGATCCCCGCATAGGGATAGTCGTCCAAAGCAATGAATTGTCACCGCCACCAGAAGAAAAAATCATCGTTGTAGGGTGTTGATACCCTACCTCGCCCCTATCGTCTCATGACCTCGATCCACCACGCCATGGTTGGATCACGTGGTTCTCTAGGAAGGATCTCCACTCTAGGTACTAGACCTGGAACCTGCTCGAAAAAGAAACTACAAAGAATAGAAACAAACCCAAAGTTTCTCTTACTCCCCTTGTTTCCACTCTGTCAACTGAATTTTTGATGCAAAACCCCTACCTCAACCAAGCTTGTTGACCTCTTGGTCTAAGGATCTCTTATCACTAAGAAAAATGGCTCTTCTGGTCCACCTCTAAGACCTCAAATCAACCAAACCACAGGTCCTTAAGCAAAACTCCACCTATGCGAACTAGCACTGGGCGTGAGCTCTTCTCCCACACGACCACTATGCTATGATCATGTGCCAACTCAACGTCACTTCGCAATTCACGATTTAAGAATATTGGTGTGATACAACTCCGCCACTCCAACCTCCGAAACCCTGAAACCCAGTTAGGGGCTTGGCGAGCGCTGGCCCTCTATTATATGCATGCGATGTGACTTTCCTCTAGGAACTAGGTCCCATCTCCCAACTATTTCAAGATTTCGTGATTCGTGACAACTTCTCCTTCCCTTTCGAATCCACGACTCCCGAAGATCCGATGACCCAGATCTATGGTTCATATCCCCCACAAATCAATGACCCAGATCAAGTCAGTGATTCATCTTTCACGACTTTGGGGAAGTCTTCACCCTTGTTTCCCTGATGGTCGAATCCCAAAAATTTTCCTGACCCAGATCAACGACTCTCAACACGCCAAGATCTGATGGTCCAGATCTCTCCATGCGAATCGACGATTTTCACTTCAGGGTTTTAGAGAAGTATTCAATCCTTTTTCCTAGTGACCAAAACTCTGAATCATACCCAGACTACATCAATGGTTCACGACAATTCGACACTTCACCCTCGAAGTTTTCCACCGTCCGTTTAGATCTCAATGAATCTTACCCAAGTAGCTTGGCACCGACTCTCTGAACTTGATTTCCCTAGGTGACTGTAACTTTCTTCCCCCCTTTGAAGTTTTCGAAAAACTCTATCCTTTCTGAGCTTGTTCCTCCTGAAAACTTCTGAATTCTAAATAATCCTACACACACACCTTGCACGTCTTTGCAATAACCTCCGGGTATCCAACAATTCCTGCCCTGTGCACTCTTCGCAACAAGGATCCTTCAACCACTCTGTTGGGCTAAATAAATCTATCACTCTCCTAAGCTTGCACACCCCTTGCACGACTTTGTGCCACACTCGCACTTCTACTGGTATAATTTAACACTATCTCTCCTGAGCTTTTTGAGATAAAACTCAAAATCTTGTCAACGCACTCCTTATAGACTCTCACTGCACTCCTTGCAGGATTTCTCATGAAGAGAAACAATTGAAACTTATACTTCTCCTCTCGCAGACTTCATACATTCACCATGAAATCACGAGCATACACATAGCATTGAAACAAATACATAACAGAGAATATAAGCAAGCTGTAAACATACCACAATAGATGCAAACAGTAACCATGACGACACTATGGAATGGAATCAAAGTATTCTTATATTAATTTCGGTGCTCCTGTACATGAGTTCAATAGCAACAATTATCTACTTATACAACCTTCTACAATCTCTGTTCCTCTACTCTCTTATTCTCTTTCTCTACAACTTACAAAATACTATAAGAATAATTCTTCTCTTTTCAATACAATACATGCAAGGGAGCTTTCTAGAGTTTTCCCTCCTACAATTAAATGCCTCCATATCCGATAGATGAGAGCAATACTCAATATCTGTTTTACAATATTTCAAACATAAATGAAAATACACCTTTCTATATGTAACATTAATGCTCCTTCTTTTGAAATTCAAAATTCCCTCAAAATGTGTGCTGGTGCATCTCCAGTTGTCCTTCTCTTTTGCGCTTGCTTTTCTGGCTTGCTTACGATGCTCCTGCATCATACTCCCTTGGATGAAAATTCATGAACTCCTGTTCATGAGATCCTACACCATCTGTCCATGTTTCTGAATCGTTGCTTCACTTTCCCAACTAGAATCCTCAATTGGGTGTCCCTTCCATTTCACCAAGTACTCAAAATATGCTTTTCTCTAGGTCTTTTTACCAACTCTCTGATCAACGATATTTTCCATCCACGGCTTTTCAGCTACATGCATCTGTTTGACCCATTGAACTTCCTTTCGATCCTTTGAAATCCATGTTCCATATACTCTGTAAGGATACATATCTGCTACGTTCAATATGGGCAAGATTCCCACATCATTTGGCAGTTCTATCTCATAAGCATTTTCCTTAAACTTTCTCAAGATTTTACATGGCCCAATTTTCTTCATCTTCAGCTTATTATAGGTTCCCCTTGGGAATCTTTCTTTTCTGAGATGCGCCAGAACCAAATCACCTACCTCAAACTGAATCTCTCTTCTATGTTGATCTGCTCTACGCTTATATTCCTAGTTAGAGTTTTGCAACTGCTCTCTGATTTTATTGTGGAGATCCTTCATTCCTGCTGCAAAATCGTTCGCGCTAGCACTCTGAAATTCATTCTTCTCTAAGTCTTTCAACTCATAGACTCCTCTTGGATGCATTCCATACACTATCTGAAATGGGATTTGTCCTATACTCCTATTGGGTGAGTCGTTATATGAAAATTCCACCTGTGGAAGAACTTGATCCCACTGACTATGTGTTAAGCCCTAATGTTGGCTCATTACCCCTTAATTGGGGCATATTAGATTAGTAATGTTATTTTATTTATGTCGGATTTAGGCCATTAGTTGTAATTTATATTAGTAATGTTATTTTAATTATGTCGGCTTTAGGCCATTAATTGTAATTATACCTCCTAGTCTCCTATATATACCAAGGAGACATTTTCATTTTGAATCATCTTGTACTTGAACATTTAAGTGGGGTAAAAGGAGGTTGCCCCCTCGAAGAGGCTTATTATCTGAAATTATCTCAGTTTCAAGGCGTTGAGTACTTTTCCTGAGGTTTTTCCATGCTATATTGATGTTTGGTTCTTAACACATGGTATCAGAGCTCAACGTCTTGGGGTTTCGCTGCTACATTTGAGACACAGTGGAATTTTCGCTATAACTTTTTTTCTAAAATGTTTTAGAAGGAACCACTTGGAGGGTATTTAGTATATGGATAAAGGTACGTTGGGTTAAAAATTCAGCTCCTGAGTCCTTATACTTTCGTAGATACAACCTATACAATATAGGGTTCTGGAATCATCCTGAAATGAGTCATTGTGGAATTTTCGCTATAAAAAACTTTATGTAACGTTTTAGACCCTCAAATACAATTGAAATTTACAAAAATTAGTAAGGTATATGTGGTAAAAATTTCAGATTTTGGGTCATCTTAAATTTGTAGATACACCTTGTGTAAGATAGGGTATCTGACTAGTCCTATTGACTAGTCTCAAGAAGGTGTTCTAGGTAAAAAAAACATAACTTGTTGCTGGAGTATCCAAATTTAGTGGGAATTGTTGCATTGGATCATGGACAGTCTGTAGTATTTTGGATGCGAGTTTCAGAATTTGATATCAATTATTTTGTGCGGGGCATTCTATACAAGTGAGATCTCCTGGAAAGGCCAAAAATAGGCAAGTTGTGAGGAAGTTACCGTAAATTCTACTTGGCACATCCAATTTTGATCAGACCTGTGGCATTGCAGAGAAGAAATATCAGAGAACTACCTAAAGGAAAGTTTCATACCCAGAAGGGCCGAAACTTGGGAGATATAACAGAATAAATATTGTCTAGCAGAACCACCTCA
>ML793504.1:261315-316803 GCA_009831015.1 Picea engelmannii
ATGCACCATGCAAAATTGTTGGAATGGGAAAGGTAAAAATAAAGAAATGCAATGGAAACCAATGGTTGTTGAAAGAGGTAAGACATGTTCCAGATTTAAGGAAAAATCTAATTTCAACAGGGCAGTTGGAAAGTGAAGGTTGTGTATCCATATTTACAGATAAGACGTGGAAGGTCATCAAAGTATCATTGGTGATAGAAAAAGGAGAGAAGGTAGGTACATTGTATTTATGTACTGGTAATATTGACTCTTCTATCTCTTTATATTCTATAGGAGTGGATACAACACTGTGGCATCATAGGCTGGGACACATGAGTGAGAAGGGTATGCAGATACTTCACAAAAGAAATTTGTTGCCATATCTTAAACAGATTGATTTGGACTTCTGTGAGCATTGTGTTTATGGAAAACAAAAGACAGTCATATTTCTCAGAGTCGGAAAAGAAGAGAAGAATGAAAGGTTAGAGCTTGCACATACAGATGTATGGGGACCAACTCAGGTATCATCTCTTGGTGGCTCTCGTTATTATGTTACTTTTATTGATGATGGAACTAGAAAAACTTGGGTTTATTGCATTCGACAAAAATATGATGTTTTTGATACTTTTAAGAAATGGAAATCTTTAGTTGAGAATGAGACACGAAAAAGTTTGAAGTGTCTCAGATCAAATAATGGAGGTGAATATTGTAGCAAGGAGTTTGATGATTACTGTTCATACCATGGGATCCGTAGAGAGAAGACAGTTCAAAGAACACCACAAGAAAATGGTGTGTCAGAAAGGATGAACAGGACAATCATGGAGCGTGCAAGGAGTATGAGATTGCATGTTGGTTTTCCCTTATAGTTATGGGTAGATACTATAGATACTGTTGTTTACTTAATAAACAGAGGACCTTCAAGCTCTTTGGATGGTAGAAATCCAGAGGAGGAATGGACAGGAAAAAAGGTAAACTATTATTTTTTGAAAACTTTCGGTTGTGAAGCATTTGTCCATATTGATAAAGAAAATAGAACAAAGCTTGAGTCTAAATCCAAGAAGTGTACCTTTATTGGATACAGTGTTAATGATTTTGGTTATCAATTATGGGATTATGAAAATAACAAGATCATTAGGAGTAGAGATGTCATATTCAATGAGAAGGTCATGTACAAAGATTAGTTGCAGGGAAAGAAACAAGAAGAACAAAAAAAAGAATACGCAGTGCTTGATGAGATCATTGAAAAAGAAATTCCAAAGGAACTTGAAAATCAAAATGTACAACAATAGGAGAAATAGGTACCTCAAACACCTGTAAGTGTTGTTAGAAGATATACCTGGTTAAGTATACCCCCTGAACGATACTCTCCTTCATTGTATTATTTATTGTTGATTGATTCTGGTGAACCAGAATGTTATGAAGAGGCAATGCAGGTAGACACCAAAAAAAAGTGGGAGCAAGGCATGAAAGAGGAAATGGATTCCTTGTAAAATAACTGGACTTGGGACTTGGTTCAGTTGCCTGCATGAAAAAGAGCATTGCAGAATAAATGGGTTTACAAGTTGAAGGAAGAAGATGGAGGAGAAAAGCGGTACAAGGCTAGACTTGTTGTAAAGGGGTTTACAAAAAAGAAAGGTATAGATTTTGATGAAATATTTTCTCCTGTTGTTAAAATGACTTCAATTAAGACTATTTTAAGTCTTGTGGCAGTAGAAGATTTGCATCTTGAACAGTTAGATGTAAAAACAACTTTTCTCCATGGGGATTTGGAGGAAGAGATTTATATGCATCAGCCACAGGGGTATGAGGTCAAAGGGATGGAGAATTTGGTATGCAGGTTGAAGAAGAGATTGTATGGTCTAAAGCAAGATCCAAGGCAGTGGTATTTGAAGTTTGATAGGTTTATGATAGAACAGGGTTATAGTAGATGTCATTCTGATCACTGTGTTTATTTTAAAAGGCTAGAAAATGGAAGATATATTATCTTGCTATTGTATGTAGATGACATGCTTGTTGCAGGGTCTAATATGTAGGATATAAATATGCTCAAGAAGAAATTAGCCAATTCATTTTCGATCAAGGATTTGGGTGCTGCAAAGAAAATCCTTGGCATGAGAATAACAAGAGACAAAAAAATCACAAATTGACATTGTCTCAGGGTGAGTATACAAAGAAGGTGTTGGAGAGGTTTAGAATGCAGAATACAAAACCAGTTAGTACACCTTTGGTCAGCCATTTCAAATTAACTAAGGAAATGTTTCCCAAGACATAGGAGGAGATAGAATACATGTCCAGGGTCCCTTATTCATCCACATCTAGCAGCTTGATGTATGCAATGGTTTGTACAAGACTAGATATTGCACATGCAGTGGGAGTTGTGAGCAGGTATATGAACAATCCGAGTAAATAACATTGGGAGGCAGTAAAGTGGATTCTCAGGTATTTGAGAGGTACTTCTACTCATGCATTATGTTTTGGAGGTTCAGACACGTTTCTACAGGGATATGTTGATTAAGATATGGCAGGTGATAAAGACAGTAGGAGGAGCACCACAGGGTATGTTTTTACTATAGGTGGAACAACAGTAAGTTGGATTTCAAAACTGTAAAAGGTTGTTGCACTTTCAACAAAAGAGGTAGAGTATATTTCTACTACAGAGGCTAGTAAAGAGATGATTTGGTTACAAAGGTTTATGGAGGAATTGGGAAAGAAGCAGGAGAATAGCAGGTTGTACTATGACAGTGAGAGTGCAATTCATCTTGTAAAGAACTCAACCTTCCATTCAAAGACTAAACATATATAGTTGAGGTACCACTTCATACGATCTGCCTTGGAAGATGGACATTTGAAGTTGGAAAAGATACACACTAGCCAGAATCTTGCAGACATGTTAACAAAGGGAGTAACCAGAGAGAAACTGAGTTCCTACTCAGTTTCAGTTGGTCTTCAAGAATGAAGATGAAGATGAGAAATTTTCCAGGTCCAAGAAGGTTCAGATTCCAGCATATACAACAACGGTGGAGTTGTTGAGATCAGTGTCCAAGTGGGAGATTGTTGGTTGTGGAGCCTGATTATGTTCCTGATTCAGAGGTCCTTACTTTCAACCATGTTTATACCCCATGAAGACTTTACACCCCAGAAGTATGTACACTCTTCCATGCGGGGGAGTACCCCCTCTGCAGGGTCCGGGGGGATAGGGGGGAAAGTGATCCCCTGGCGGGGGTTAGGGGGTGAAGCCCCCGAAGGAAAAATTGCCTTGTAAATGTATATTGTAATTTCATTGTAAATCTGGACCATTCATTATAAGGTCGCAGATCTAACAATAGAAATTATGTTAGGGTTTTTTTCCCTAGAAGGAAACTCTCTGTTATGAGGCAAATGTATTGCGGCTATACATTATGGCGAGTATTGTATTATGAGAGAGGAGAATGTGGGAGAAAGAAGAGAAAGTTACGACGGGTTTTGTTGTAGGTTGTATCCCTTCATTTGTTGGATAATAATAAAGGAAGGACCTGGAAATTTCTCTGGTGGACGTAGCCCACACTGGGTGAACCACGTAAATCTGTGTCTCTATTGCATTGTGTATCTTCTGTGTTTTGTTTCTGCATTTGTTTTATTTTATTGCTCCGCGGTCCTGTTTTTCTAACAGAACCCTAGTGCAGTCCATGGGGGGGGTTTCCCGCTATAGAAGAACTGGTGACCATACTGGGGAAACCTCTAGGGTTTTAGGGGATATTTTATAGGTGTTTTAATTAGTTTGATTACCTTTTTTGAGCTTCTGTAAGTTGTTCAGTCTTTAATGGATTCTGGTCTTCCATACCAGTGCTCCATGCCTTGTTAGCCTGACTGTTAGTTTTCTTTTTTTGAGAAGTTACAGAGGTGTACGCAGTCTGTAGTGCATTTGCATGCGTGCATACATGGCCTACCTTTAGAAATATAGCTTACATACGCAGGCCGCTTAAGTGTCAGTAGCGTGCCTGTGCCAGGAAGATTTTTTCTCAAGAAGGGGCAGTCAACCTCTTCCCTGATTGAAGTTTGAATTCTCAGGGGTTTCTTGATTTAGTACTGGTCTCTGTAGTTACAGTCTTTAGCCTAGGTTTTATGTCAGTTTTCTTATTTCTTTAAAAAATATTGCTTGTGTTTTCTTTGAAAGGGTTTGAGATGAGTTTGTGAGTCTTTTTTTATCAACCTATTTAGTATCGTCAGTGAGTCCCTTAATGGCAGAAGTGTCCTCAGACACACACTTTTATCAAATAGGAAAATAAATTACATCAGAGAATTCGCAAGAGTTTACACCCAAATGACTCAACACTCTTGCAATGAGCTATATATAAGCTAAATGTCCTAACAAACTCTAGATATGGATCACTTATTAAATAAACAAGTGTCCATTTAACATAAATTTTATCTTAACAATCTTCTAACTATACTCCTAGTTTAGAGCCTAAGATATGACACCTTTCTAGAGTCATGTCTTTTACATCAATAATGTCTCCATTTATTAATCAAATGTTCTATATTATTAATTTAATATCCTAAATTAATAATCATTTTACTCTAACTTATTAAACTATTATATTTGTATTTTGGATTATCTAACATTTCCCCCTATGATCTAAAGATACATTACAATAGATACCAAGTTCATTCCTGAACTTAGTAAATTTTATTCTGCTAAAAGGTTTCGTGAAAATGTCGGAGATCTGATCTTCTGAAGGAAAATAAATTGGCTTGATGACATCCTTTGCAATGAGTGATCTGATATGATGATACTTGGTTTCCACGTGCTTTGTTTTTGAATGAAAAATTGGATTCTTGGCAAGCTTAATGGCTGACTCCCTGTCGATGAATAATGATGTAGCTTTTGTTTGTTTGAGAAATTCCCAAGTCCTGCAAAACTCTACGTAACCAAACAATTTCACATGTTGCTTCCCATGCTGAGATGTATTCTGCTTCTGTTGTAGAAGTGACAACTATAGCTTGTTTCTTACAATTCCAAGACACTGATGTTGAACCCATGTTCATTAAATAACTTGATGTTGATGCTCGATCATCAATACTTCCTGCAAAGTCGGCATATGAAAATCCACCAAGTACAAAATTTTTAGTCTTTTTGTAAAGAAGACCAAAATATTTTGTTCCTTGGATATATCGAAGAACTCTTTTAGCTGCATTCTAGTGGCTATCCCGTGGTTGCTGCATAAATCATGAAAGAATACTGACTTCATAAGGTAGATCTGGTCGAGTGTTTGTCAAATAAATCAAGATGCCAATCAACTGTCTATAAATAGTGTTGTCTACCATTTCCCCCCCTTCAAATTTTGAAAGTTTCAAGTTTTGTTCCATAGGAGTAAGAGATGGTTTGAAATCCTACATGCCAAACCGCTGAAGAATTTCTGCTGCATACTTACTCTGAGAAATGAAAATATCATGTGGATGTTTTTTGAATACTTCAATTCCAAGATAGTAGTGAAGTAATCCCAAATCAGTCATACTAAAACCTGCATGTAACTCCTTTTTCACCTGTGTAATATGATCATCATTGTTTCCTTTAATGATCAAATCATCTACATACATAATAAGAATCACCAGATATGGACCCTGTTGATGGATATACAAAGTATCATCAGATTCACTTCGTTGAAAACCAACCTTCCTAATATATTCATCCATTTTGGTATACCAAGCTCGGGGAGCTTTCTTTAACCCATATAAAGCCTTAATTAATTTGTAGACTTTATGTTCCTGCCCTGCAATTTCAAAACCTAGTGGTTGTTGCATATAAAAATCTTCCTGTAAGTCTCCATTGAGAAAAGCACTTTTTACATTCATTTGATGAACTTTCCAACCTTTCTGAGTGGCAAATGCAAGTGTTAATCGAATGATATTCCATTTACCTGTAGGAGAAAAATTTTCCTCATAATCAATGCCTTCCTGCCGCGCAAAGCCTTTAGCCACAAGTCGTGCTTTATACTTGTCAATTTCTCCATGTTGGTTGTATTTAATTCTATAAACCCATTTGCATCTGATGGGTTTAACACTTGTAGGACAATAAACAAGTTTCCAAGTGTTGTTATCAGTTACTTCTTGATACTCTTCAACCATAGCCTATTGCCATTCTTTATGTTTTACTTCTTCTTTGTATGTGTAAGGTTCAGTAAAATCATTTGCTACCAAGGAAAAATTTTCTTCACTATTGTGTGATCCCATTGTTCCTATTTTATTCTTCTCATCAGGACTTACATCTTTTAAAAGTTGAACTGCCCATTTTGGTAGTTGATGTTCACTTGTTTGAGGATCTGAATTTCCATTATTGTAAATTAGATTGATGTAAACTAATGCTCGTCGATCAGTAGAAGACTCTGGAGGTGGAGAATCATTGTCAGATGAACTGTCGCTGCTAGGAGAGTCTGAAGAATTGTTGGAATCCCCTGATGATGATGTCAAAGTAAATGGACTGGATGTATCATCATCAGATGAAGGAAAATCAAGTTCATACCAATTATGTGCATTTGGTTGACTTTGCATTTTTCCTTTTCTTTGATTGCCTTTAATTTCTAACTTTTGAAGAAGACTTTCTATTTCTTCAGCACTCTTACTTTCGGTATCATAAAAAATTACATCCCTGCTTACAATAAATTTTCCGTTGGACAAAAGTCAGTATCATTTTTTCTCATCAGAATACCCAACCATTGTGCACTCAAGCTTCTTGAGTCAAGCTTAGTTCGTTTTTCTTTCAGAACTAAAGCACAACATACCGATCCAAAAACTATAAGATGTTTAAATCGAGGTTTGAAACCAAACCATGCTTCATAATGTGTGATTCCATCCAAAGAAGTAGTGGGAGATCTGTTCCTTAAGTAGATAGTTGTATGGATTGCTTCCGCCCAATATGTAGAACTTAACTTTTTAAAGCTTAACATGGATCTTGCCATTCCTAACAAGGTGCGATTCATTCTTTCTGTGACTCCATTTTGCTGAGGAGTGTAGAAATTTGTAAGATGTCTTCTTATCCCATTGTCTATGCAATAAGTTTTGAATTCATTAGAAGTGAATTCCCCTCCATCATCTGTCCCGAGAGTGCCTATCTTTTATTTAACTTTGTTTTCAACAAGTTGACGAAAATTCTTAAATTTTTCAAATACTTCTGACATTTTCTTCAAGAAGTAAACCCAAGTTATTCTACTGAAATCATCAACAAAGAGTAAACAATATTTGCAACCACAGAAAGAAGTTTCTAGGGGTCCAAAAACATCATTGTGAACTAGTTGCAACCACCTATTTGCATGGCATGAACTTTTTGGAAAACTCTCTCAACATTGTTTGCCATAAATGCATGCTTCACATTTTGAATTTTCCTTTTTGAAAGTTGGAAGTCCCTTAACCATCCCTTTTTTTGCAATTGAGAGAGACTTTAAAAATTGAGATGTCCATATCTCACATGCCACAATCTTATAGGTGAAATACCTGTACTTACTGCTCCTGCAAAGTCTGAATGCCTTGGAATAACTGTCCCTTTCATCCTTAACAATTTTCCATCTTCATAACCTGTCATCATTGTTTTCATATTCTATTTGACTGAATTAATCTTAACTAAGCCATCTTCCATAATTACCTGATGTCCTGCTTGTCAAATCGTGACTAAAGACAACAAATTCTTTTTAAAGGTGGGTACATACCATACATTTGAAATCATCCTTTCTCCAATATCAGGTAAATAAATTTTAACTACTCCTTTTCCATAAGGAGTATGTTTGGTATTATCTACAAGAAAGACAGAATTAAGATGGCATTCTTGAAAATTCCAAAAGAAGTCACGTCTGAAAGTCATGCGTTGAGATGCTCCTGAATCTAACATCCAAGCATCTTCATAATCACTTTGAAAATAAGTGGATATATGTAATGATGAAGATGAGGTAAACACATATTCTGAATCATCATGATTTCGATCATTTGCAAACTATGTTGTGTTTTGATGAAACTTGGAAATTATATCAATGGAAGTTTGACAATCTTCTGCATAATGACCAACTTTATTACATCTTCTACAAACAATTTGACTGAAATCTCTCCCTCTGCCAGAATTCTCTCCTCTGCCTCTGCTTTGACCTCTGTGTGGAGTTTGTCCTCTGCCTTGATTGTTGCCTTGAAAATAGCCTCTGCCTTGACTATTTCCTCTTCCTTGAAAATATCCTCTACTTTGATTGTTTCCTCTACCTTGAAAATACCCTCTTCCTTGACTGTTTCCTCTACCTTAAAAAGTGTTTTCTCTACTTTTTATTCCACCACAACTTTGTACAAAATTTCCCCTTCCTCTGCTTCTAGAACTGTCACTTGAAGATTTAATTGTTCTGGCTTCTGTGAAAAAAACATCTTCCCCAACTTGCTTTTTCTTTGCAAAAGTTTTATTGTGTTGAGATAACACTTTACTTAGTTCATCAAACTTAAGTTTGTCTAACTTTCCAGTCACTTGTAAAGTTTCCAAAAAATGTGTATAGGAAGAAGGAAATCCAACAATTAGAATTGCGGTCATGAAACTATCATCTACTTCTTGAAAGCCAACATTTAATATTTCCTACTTAATGTTCTTAAGTCTGGAAATATATTCATGTA
The DNA here is from genome assembly GCA_009831015.1 of Picea engelmannii. Classification (NCBI taxonomy): domain Eukaryota; kingdom Viridiplantae; phylum Streptophyta; class Pinopsida; order Pinales; family Pinaceae; genus Picea; species Picea engelmannii. The sequence continues at coordinate 269,908 of ML793504.1, forward strand.
CATCACCTCCTTCAGTCAATTTATGTTGGAGCAACTTCAATTGAAGATCAACTTTCTTTGATTCAGGCTGAGTATCAAATAAATCCTTAAAAACTTTCAAAGAAGACCATGCATCAGTTGAATTTTCAATGTGAACATACATCTCATCATTAACTGAAGATTTAATGAGTGCTAATGCTTTGGAATTTTTAGCTTCCCATTTTGCTAATGTAGCTGCATCTGTAGGCTTAGTTGGCTTAGTATCTTCATTACATATATCACGCCAAAGGTCATTGTAAATGAGAGTGCTTTCAATGAGACATTTCCATGTCTTGTATGATTTTGTGCCTTCAAGTTTGTCGGAGTCAGAGAATAAATTAATTAACTTCGACATTGTAGTGTTGAATTGTCGCACACAAAAAAAATCAAGCAAAAGGATATCACACGAGACACATCACACAAAAAACGATCTATCGGGGCTTGGCCTTGAACCTCGTATATTCGTTGAAACAAGAGAAAAATGACTGAGCCTTGTACTTGGCTCTAGTCAAATTCCAAGTAACTTTCAAAATTTTACTTTTAACAATGCTCTTGCAAATTATCCCCCTTCAAAGTAAAAAATTACTTTGAGTTACAACAAAAAAAAATTGTAACCCCCCAAAAAAAATCACTGTATAAAGAGTAATTGATTACAATATATATTCATTGAGCGCTGCCTGTAAAACTATTGCCTGCAAAATATTTTGATTGGTATCCCTCAGTGGACACTAACCTTTCAACAGATTCTCCAACGAATCCTCATTAACGAAGCATAGATTTATGTAATGATTCATATAAAGAACTGGATTCTCTACCCAACTGTTGACGAAGCTTTGAGAAAATTGTTTGGTAATTACACGATCAATCTTTGTTGTAGTCTTATGCACTAGTCCATGCACTCCACGCATGGGCAAGACCAAATCTTGTGCCTTGTATTCCTTCGGAAGGAAATCAACAATTCCTTTGTCATGCCTCCAGTTGTAGTTCCTCGCATAGGATCCTACCAGACTTCTCTTCCTCTTATCAACTAATGTCCTCTTCAGTTCAACAACATTACTAGAGCTTTGATACCACAATAATGGTAGAAGTGTCCTCACACACACACTTTTATTAAATAGGAAAAGAAATTACATAAGAGAATTTGCAAGAGTTTACACCTGAATGACTCAACACTCTTGCAATGAGCTATATATAAGCTAAATGTCCTAACAAACTCTAGATATGGATCACTTATTAAATAAACAAGTGTCCATTTACAATAAATGTTATCTTAACAATCTTCTAACTATACTCCTAATTTAGAGCCTAAGATACGACACCTTTCTAGAGTCATATATTTTACATCAATAATGTCTCCATTTATTAATCAAATGTTCTAGATTATTAATTTAATATCCTAAATTAATAATCATTTTATTCTAACTTATTAAACTATGATATTTGTATTTTGGATTATTTAACATCCCTGTGATCCGCAGTAGACTAGAAGTCAGTTTTTGGTCTTGTCTTGTCTTCACTTTTTCCCTTTTACTTGCTTTAGAAGAAAAGAAAAGAAGTTATTTCAAGTTTCTTATTTTGAAGCATATAAAAAAAATATTTAATTTCTTTGTATGGTTAAGTAGTTAGGTTAGTTGTCTTTACTTATCAGGAGAAAGATTTATTTTCTTTAAGTTCTTTACTAAATGCTTAGAACTTTAAGTAGATCATAGTCGAGCGAAAGTTGGTTTTGGGTTTTTCTTTTAAAATATCTTATAAAAAGTAGTTACGAAAAGTTGGTTAAATGGTTTAAATTTGCAAATCTTTATTTGTCAAAAGAAGTAATTTTTCTTTCATTTACATTTATAGTTCTTCTTTTTCGTCTCTTAAAATACTCCACTAGTTTCATTTCCATTTTCCTTGACTTAAGACAAGCCACTTAAAATTAACGCTTAAATAAAATCAATTAGACTTCATGTTTGTAGGGTCCATCAACTAGTCTAGGCTAGAGCCTTGATTTAGGTTGGAGAGGAAACTCTTCAAGGCTATAAAAAAAACATACGAGTCTGTGCTAGGGAGTGTAAAAAGTCCATTAAACATGAAATTCATCCGGGACCCCCCCCTAACACATGGGATAAACCCGAGGTCATGTGTGGAAAGGTAGTAGAGATAAACCCTCCAAAGTCGGACCAAGCGTAGTGGGGAACACATATAGAGGACTTGTCTTGGGATTCTGTTGATCACATTTTCCACAAAGCTTCGTGGGTCTCAAATCTGTTCGAGGTCCTCAATCGTCTTCTGAAACACTTGCTTTCAATACCCTTGATAGGTTTTGGGCTTGATACCCTGCTCATTTCGGTCCACCCGACTGTCGACTTTACCTGCCTGGTGATTGTTCACGAGATGGAAACCTAGTTGCCTTTATTTTAGGGACTTACACAGGTGACTGTGGGGGTATACCATGGTACCTAGGGAAGACATTGGGCCATGCTTTGTAGAGTATACCCGTAGGGTGCTTCCATGTTCGAGTTTCACTTACACCGGTAATTTTCTCTAGTGTTAGCTAGTATAACTTTTCTTCCAACTAGTTAGTGGTTTTGCTTGCTTTATCTTGTAGGAAATTTCTAGTGTGTTCTTGGTATTCAACGTTTAAAAAGCCTTACTGTGTCATTGATATTCTCACACAGTGGAAGATCAAGAACCCCGCCGGCCCTGAAGGATTTTGGGCCTATCACCGGTTAATTTGGAGCCACCACCGCCACCGTTACGATGAAGACTTGACCAACAAGGGTCATTTGAGGCGACCGGGCCATAGGAAACTGTGCTTGAGCCATATCTGAGAGAATAACACTCATATCCGGAGGAATCGACCATTTTTTACCTTGGAGTGGAAGCGCTCGGTCCATATAACCCTCTGATCACTGAATTTTCGGTACCCATCATGGTACAATTTTTACCCCCAAGGGTAACGCATCACGAGAGTCAGATAGTCCTGCAAGCAGCGATGGAAGAAAATGTTGCTACTTCGTCAGGGAGTCCTCACACTCCCTCTATGGCTGCCACCACTGGGGGCGTTCTGCTTCCTAACTAACCTTCGCAGGTCCAGACCACTATGGTCTCAACCACCTCTACTTCGGGCATCACTCTGATTCCGTCTATGGCAGCGATCACTGCACCATTCACACAGAGTGCGACGAGCCCTCTGTTTTCATACGAGATGCCCGACCTTGTTATGAACTCGATCCTCACCTACTCCACCCTACAGACCATGGTTCTAGGGTAGGGAGCTCAAACACTCCTTTGCAAGGTTCCATGGGGAGCACCTCAACCCCCTATAATGCTTTCCCTTACAACAGAGGTCTCATATATCCTTCATCCCCCTCGCTCGACGACGCTTCTCAACAAACCCTCTAGTCGAACATGAAATACAACTTCTTCGGAGAAGGTATTCAAGGACCTTCTTCCAACACCACACTGGTGGGTTCTTTGTCGTTCTCTTTGTTTGACGCATTTGGTAACAACGCATTCTCGTCAACTGTTGTCTCGGCTGGGGGAAACCCTATTTTTGGATCACAACATCCTGCGCAGGGTACTATTACGACACAGGGGGCAAACACTTCTCAAGGACCCTAGAATCTGTGGCAGGGATCAATCCCCTCGTGAGGGATGTTGACCGGGGGCAACCCCTTCCATGGTCAATGGAACCCCACCCCTTTGTGAAGGCTTTTGGGCCTATCACCGGTTAATTTGGAGCCACCACCGCCACCGTTACGATGAAGACTTGACCAACAAGGGTCATTTGAGGCGACCGGGCTGCAGGAAACTGTGCCCGAGCCATATCCGAGAGAATAACACTCATATCCGGAGGAATCGACCATTTTTTACTTTGGAGTGGAAGCTCTCGGTCCATATAACCCTCTGATCACTGAATTTTTGGTACCCATCATGGTACAATTTTTACCCCCAAGGGTAACGCATCACGAGATTCAGATAGTCCTGCAAGCAGCGATGGAAGAAAATGTTGCTACTTCCTCAGGGAGTCCTCACACTCCCTCTACGGCTACCACCACTGGGGGCGTTCTGTTTCCTAACTAACCTTTGCAGGTCCAGACCACTATGGTCTCGACCACCTCTACTTCGGGCATCGCTCTGATTCCGTCTATGGAAGCGATCACTGCACCGTTCACACAGAGTGCGACGAGCCCTCTGTTTTCATACGAGATGCCTGACCTTGTTATGAACTCGATCCTCACCTACTCCACCCTACAGACCATGGTTCTAGGGTAGGGAGATCAAACACTCCTTTGCAAGGTTCCATGGGGAGCACCTCAACCCCCTATAATGCTTTCCCTTACAACATAGGTCTCATATCTCCTTCATCTCCCTCGCTCGACGATGCTTCTCAACAAACCCTCTAGTCGAACATGAACTACAACTTCTTCGGAGCAGGTATTCAAGGACCTTCTTCCAACACCACACTGGTGGGTTCTTTGTCGTTCTCTTTGTTTGATGCATTTGGTAACAACGCATTCTCGTCAACTGTTGTCTCGGCTGGGGGAAACCCTATTTTTGGATCACAACATCCTGCGCAGGGTACTATTACGACACAAGGGGCAAACACTTCTCAAGGACCCTAGAATCCGTGGCAGGGATCAATCCCCTCATCAGGGATGTTGACCGGGGGCAACCCCTTCCATGGTCAATGGAACCCCAGGCAAGGCTCAGTACCTATGCCCATCAGATTGGCAGGGGGAAACTCTTTCCAAAACCTTTGGAACACAACATCAGGAGAAATCCCTTCCCAGCCCTCAATGTCCTACTACGGGAGTTAGTCGATGATGTCTCAACAAGCGCAATATTGAATGTTGGCCATGGCCATGGTTTTTACCAGAACCCTGGTCAACAACCTAACTTTTCCTAGCAACCTGGTGCCAGCCAAATTCCAGGCTCCTTTCCTCCTATACATACTCAATAGCCCAAGCTACCTTTTCTTACAACGTTGCATTTTCCATACTTGTCAAGATTGTTAAACGACCCAATCTGTCATGATTCGTGTTGGCCTCCTATGCCGACAAAGTTTCCCTTGGACATTATGAAGTTCGATGGTAAGCCTAATGAAGATCCGGGCGATAATGTGAACACCTTTCACCTATGGTACTCATCCAATTCATTGAGAGATGACTTCGTACAATTGTGTATGTTTCAATGCACTCTTATTGGGAGTCCTGCAAAATGGTACATCGAGCTCGACCCCTCAAGATACTCTACTTTTGGCTAATTGGAAATAGTTTTTCTAAACGATTTTCAATTACCTGTGAGATACGATGCCAACACCGAATTGCTGGCCAACTTTGAGTAAACAAAGGCTGACCATGTCTTGGATCACATCTGAAAATGGCGGTGGTAAAAGAGTTTGATAAAAGTACTAGTTCCATCAGCATTCATGTTGGAGTGGTACCTTAACTCTTTGGTACCCCGGTTATCCAAGGACGTTGCAACATCAGGGGTCTTTTCAGAGGAAGAGGTCATAATGAGATCTCAACAACTAGAACTGATATAGTCTCGATCTGGTTTACTTTACGAATTTTTGCTAGATGTATTATGGTCTATTCTTTTCAAGACCAGACACAAGTTTGGACCACACGCTGATGACATTGTAAGTTCAGCACAAGGGAAGCCCACTGATCAACTGTCGAATCAATTGGAAAAATTTTCGATACAACAAACAATGGCCAACCCGACCACTGGTTTGGTTGCTCCCCCTACTCAAACATTGTATGTACACAGTGTGCAATCGACGAACTCGAAGGTCAACCGACAGCCTGATGGAAAGAAGAAACAATGAAAGAAGGGTAAGGGGGATAAGAAACCCACCAAAAATGATGGCCCAACACAGAGAAAAGAAAGTCGAAGTATCTATGTAACCTTTTCATGGAATACCACCTGACTCACATGTGCCCTTGGCTTGCGGAGGCCCAAAATTTACTGGCGCAACAAAAACCTGTTGTGTTAACGAACCTATTTCCTCATGGGCAAAATTTAACTCAAACCTCTTCGAGCGCGGATGGGGGAAGTCATGGACCCCCTCCGTCTTCTAGTAATCCTTCATCCAAAAATGTTTATATGATGAAAGGTGATGCCTACATAGCGACTAGGGCACATGATTACAGAATTCCTGAAAATTCTTATAAGGGTAAGGAAGTTGTAAACCCATTTGTTCCTCTCCGGATTGAGAAGATGATCGGAAAAACAATGAAATGCATCCCGAAAGGGGCGTTCAAGAAAGCTTCGCATAATCCAAATGTGAGGGCCACCCAAAATTACTTTAAGGTGGAGGATTTGTCACAAACATCTTGTGTGATGTCGGATTTAGAGGTCCTCTAGAGATGCCCTTCCCAAAGAAAGGCTCTACTGGCTACCTTAGGTTCCACTGAGACCTGTAATCCAAGAATGACCATGCTTGATACGACCAACTTGAAGCCTCGTCTCCCATACCATGTTGCGTTTCAAATAGTAGTGGCTCACCCCACGAAATATTTTACTCGAAACATTTTCTGCATGGTGGTTGAGGAGGGTGCCTCGACATGCGTGATGTCATTGGTGTGTTGTAAGGCCATTGGCCAACCTGTTTTGTCTCCATCGCCTACTCTTGTTACCTCTTTTGACGTTCATTCTTTTAGACCACATGGAATCATCCCTTCTTTTCCCATGCAGTTAGGAGGGAAGACCATGTGCATCGAAGTTGAAGTGGTCGATGTGCGTCTCGACTACAATATGTTGTTAGGAAGGAGTTGGAAATATTCCATGCATGAAGTGGTTGCCATAATTATTCAGGTCTTGTTTTTTACACACGAGGGCCGAATCGTTACGATTGATCAATTGTCCTTCTCCAGGCCTAACCCTTCATCGGGGGCATCCATGGTCCCAATGATTGATAACCCACAACTTGGAGTCTTCGATGTGGGGGTTGTTTTGTGCTCACATTTGATGGGTACGTTCGATTACCCACCTCCTTCCAACATTTTCAAGATGATATCGGTTGTCCCCTATTAGCCTAGGGTTGAGATTTTTCAAGTTTCGTCGTTCCGTATGACTTACTTTACCGATCCGTGGAATCTTCCTTCCCCATCGGCTTCGATGGAAGGGACATGGAATCCTGGCATGTCCATGCCCTTGTCCATGACATAATTTGTGTACTCTATAGTCCAACAAGCTTTAGCCAACCTCAATCTGACTCCCACACAGGAGTTATATCCAGTTCTCGAGCCTATTTGGGCTCAAGATTCCCTTTCCACTACTATTTCTTTAGACTTGGTCTTTCCCTCTGATGAGGCGATTTTAGAGGCATTGAATATAATATACCAGATATAAATGTATGCATGACAGAAATAAAATGCTAGAAATGGCAGAATAACAACAATATAACTAGAACATTCACCACAATAGCACTAAAATGATATGAGAATAATAACAGAAATAGCCCTTTGAATCTGAAAGAAATGGTCACGGGCCTCTTCGAGGGGGAAACCTCTAGTTGAGTAGAGCTCTATTACAATAATATCCAAGTTAGGGTTCTCATACCCTCGACTCCTATTTATACTAAAAAGAAGCATCTAGAGGAAGATCCTTCTAGAAGCGAAAGCTTCTATTAGGTCTTCTTACATCCGCCTTATTTTATTTTATTGAAAGGCCTTATTAATATTGACCTTTATTACATCCAAATATATTGTTCTACCTATGTGCGGGTTAGGACCCTAACATGTCCGCCCCCTTAAAATCAACCTTGTCCTCAAGGCTTGAGATGAGGAAATTGTCGTAGAATGGTAGATGGTTCCCAAGTGGAATCTATTGGAGTTGTATCTTTCCACTAGACTAGCACTTCCTTGATGGTTCTCTGACGTAGGCGATGCTCACGCTGGTCCAAAACTGCTTTTGGATGTAGCCAAGTGGATCCTTCTTCAGCTAACTCTGGAAGGTTGGTTTGAATTTGTCACTTAGCTCCAATCACCTTCTTTAAGCATGAAACATGAAAAACAGGATGTAGCTTCGAATGGCTAGGCAAAGCTAATTGATAGGGTACTTGTCCCACATTCTTGAGAATGGTATAAGGACCATAAAATTTGGGTGCTAGCTTCTGAAAATGGCCGGCCTTGAGGGAAGTTTGCTTGTAAGGTTGCAGTTGAAGAAACACATGATCCCCTTCTGCAATTGACGTTCAGAGTGACCTTGATCTGCTTGTTGCTTCATGTGATTCTGTGCCATGACCAAATTCTCTTTGAGGGTACAGAGAATCGCCTTTTGAGCTTTAAGTGTTAGGTCAATCGTCTGGACCTTCAAGGCACCCGGTAAGTATGAGAGAAATAAAGGTGGCTTATGTCCATATACCACTTCAAAAGGAGTCATGCGTGTAGTTGTATGGTATGAAGTGTTGTACCACCATTCAAATAGGGGTAACCATTGAGCCCACTGATTTTTCTTTTCCGAGGCAAAACACCTCAAATATGTTTCCAAATACTTCTTCACAACTTTCGTTTGGCCATCAGTCTGGGGATGATAAGCTATGCTGAGATGCAATTTGGTGCCTTGTAGCTTGAACGGTTCTTGCCAAAATTTTCTTGTGAAAGTTGGGTCGCGATCAGAAACAACAGAGTGCGGAATTCCATGAAGCTTGAAGACCTGATCCATGGAAATTTGAGCCACCGTGGATGTTGTAAACGGGTGTTGAAGGTTGTAGAAATGAGCATACTTGGAAAGGTGATCAACAACCACCATGATGACTGATTTATTTCCCAATTTGGGTAAGCCAGTCATAAAATCCATAGAGATATCCTTCCAAATAACAGGTGGAATCGAGAGCGGTTGTAGTGTGCCCGTAGATTTGACTGTTTCTCCCTTGTTGCGTTGACACACATCACATTCAGTGAAAAAATTACGAATGTCCTGTTTCATACCATCCGAGAAAAAGGAACATTTGACCCTATCATAGGTTTTGGTGAACCCGGAGTGCCCTGCTATGGGTGTAGCATGAAGCTCAGAAAGTACTGTGGATTTAAGCTTTGATTGTTTACTTAAATACAAACGGCCTTTGTATAGAAGTTAATCATGGAGCCAAGAGTACCCTGGGGAAGCTGGAGCATTGGACTGCAATTGTTGGATCAAATGCGAACTTTTGGGATCTTGTAGCCATTCCTGGCGAACGGCTTGGAGCCAATCTGGTACAATGAATGAAATAGAAAAAATGGATCCTTCATCTTCATATTTTTGGGAAAGTGCATCCACAACCACATTGTCTTTCCCTTTCTTGTAAATGATCTCATAATCATATCCAAAGAGCTTAGTCACCCATTTTTTGTTGTTCTGGGGAGGAAATGCATTGTTCCAGAAAATACTTGAGGCTTTGATGGTCTGTCTTAATTTGGAAACGTTGCCCCAATAGATAAGGGTGCCACAGATCAACGACATGCAGAATAGCCAAAATTTCCTTTCAATAGATGGATTTGCCCAGATTTATTTTAGATAGTTTCTTGCTGGTAAAGGCCAAAGGTCGACCCTCTTGCATAAGGACAACACTAATTCCTTTCCCTAAGGCATCACATTCCAACACAAAGGTCTTTGTGAAATTGGGAAGGGCGATGACTAGAGTGGTGCACATGGCCATATTCAAGGTTTGAAAATCTTGAGCAGCGGTTGGAGTCCAAGTGAAAGAGTTATTTTTTAGGAGAGCAGTGAGAGGTGCTACAATCTTCCCATAATTCTTAACAAACTTGTGATAATACCATGTTAAGCCCAAAAATCCATGCAAGGTCTTAAGAGTCTTTGGGTGAGGCTAGTCTTTCATAGATTCAATCTTTTTAGGATCCACCTTGACGCCATCCTTGCCAACCAGATAACCCAAGTATTCTACTTCTGAGGCGCAAAAGAACATTTAGATTGTTTCAGGAAAAGTTGGTGCTGAGAGAGTAGATGGAGAACTCGATCCACATGACCAAGATGGTTTGTCTAGGTTTTGTTGTAGATGAGGATATCATCAAAGAAAACTAAGACAAAATGGCGGAGAAAAGGATGGAAGACATGATTCATGAGGCTTTGTAAGGTGGAGGGGGAATTAAACAAGCCAAAGGGCATGACCAAAAAATCATAGTGGTCCTCATGAGTTCTAAAGGCAATCTTGGGAATGTCTACCTCTTTCATACATATCTGGTGGTAGCTCGAATGAAGATCCAGTTTAGTGAAGAATTGGGCACCACTCAATTCATCTAGGAGGTCATTAGTGATAGGAATGGGGAATTGGTCTTTGATGGTAAGTTTGTTGAGGGCACAGAAGTCAGGACACATTTGCCAAGAACCTTCTTTCTTCAGGACCATGACCACAGGAGAAGAGTAGGGGCTTGTACTAGGGAAGATAATGCCTGCATTATGGAGTTCCTGGACCATTTTCTCAATTTCATTTTTTTGGGAAAGGGGATGACGATATGAACGTATATTGGGAGGAAGGATTTTGGGTACAAGGGGACTGGAATGATCATGAACACCACAGGAAGGAGGGAGTCCTTTTGGGGGTGGAAAAGACCAATGGATGTTTATAAAGGATGGCTTGGAGGTCTTGCGGTACCGAGGGTGTCTTTGTTTCTTGTATGGCATGGAGTTGGGCGATAACACCAGAATGACTTTTTTTGAGAAGCTTTTCCATGCGATGGGAACTAATGATCTTTGATGAACTGACAATGATGCCTTGGAACTTATATTGGTGTCCCTCCTGGTCAAATTGCATGGTTATGTCCTTAAAATCCATGAGAATGGAACCCAAAGTCCTTAGCCAGTCTGCACCCAACAAAATGTCATGACCTCCCATGTCGATAGAAAACATATGGGATTTCAGGTGGTAGTCACCAATTTGGAGATGCACATTTTCACAACGCCCTCCACATTTCATGGAGCTATCATTGGCAATCATGATTTGGAAATTATTGACGGCATGGATGTAGTAATGAGTTTCTTGGGCAATGTGGCAATGAATAAAATTATGGGTGCTGCCACTATCAACCAGAATGATGACCTTCCAATGCTTGATGTAACCGATTAGCTTGAGGGTTTGGGGAGCGGAGAAGCCAGTGAGAGCATTGAGGGAAATGACTAGTTCTACTTCAGGAGGGTCTGAGGGAGGGTTTATGTTAGTGGATTCAGGTGACTTAGACACAAGGGAAGTTTATACATCCTCTTCCAAAATATCCTCGGAGATGGCCATAAAAATCTTTTGTTCTTTACACTTGTGGCCTGGGAAATATTTGTCATCACAGTTATAACAAAGGTCTTTGAGTTGGCATTCAACCATTTCAGCCCTGGTCAATTTTTGGATCTTTAGTGGAGCAGAGAGAGTAGTGGGATTTACTGGTTTAGGGTGAGGGATAAAGGAGGGTTTTCGGTTTTGAGAAGATACAACCTGTTGTGCTTATTTAGATCTTTTAGTAGCCTCCACCCAACTCTGACGCTGAGCCATGAGGGCATGGGCCCGAATATCATCCTTGAGGCCGTTGATAAAACACTCTCGGAAAAAGGCATCAGACATGCCCTTTTTTCTAAAATCTAGGCACTCAAAGGTAGCTATAAAGTCTTCCACTATTCCTAATTTCTTAAACTTTGTCAAACGACCCAAATGGTTGGTATTAATTTCAAAGCGTTCATAAAGCTCTGCCACAAGGTGTTTCCAAGAAATATACCGTTGACGAGAAGTTTTTCTCCATTGCCACCATTGCCAACGTTCTTGATCTAGATGAAGAACACCATACTAGATTTTGGCCAAGTCATCTATAATTCCGTATAAAGAAAAATAATGTTCCATTTGGGTTACCAAACCAGTGGGGTTCGAGCCATCAAATTTGGTCACATCCACCTTCGGAAGGCGTAGGTCATGTTGAAAGTGATGGTTCTGAAATTTATGGGAATGAGGGGAATGGTCACTGTCAATATGTGGAGGTGAGGAAGAGGAAGGGTTATCTGTAGGGATATGCAGTTTGGTGCAGAGTGTCGAAAAGACTAATTCATGCTGGGTGGTGAGGTCTTGTTTGATTTCCTCCCTTGAGGACTACATGGTTGTATTGATGGCGACAACATTGGCACTAAGTTGTTTCACTTCTTGTTGGGTCTCGATGAGACCAGATTGCAAGGTGTTGAAGTGAGCTTCCAAGTCTTGGCTACGAGTATGGGCCATGAGGATGGGGGAACTGAAAAGGGGCAGGCGAGGTCAAAAAGTTTACCGAAAAATGGTATGGATGAATGTGATAAGGGAGAAGAGATGAATCCAATGGAATAGTTCTGAAATAATGGTAAGTAAGACTCCGGTCTAAAGAATACTACAGAGAGGAAATGCCCAAATTCTTAACCAGAAATAAATGTGTATCTACTTGGCAACCCGAACACAGTTGTGTGACAATAGATCTTGTTTGTTTTAATTTGTTTATGTTTCTGTCCCCAAGGGTTAGGTATTCAAGGGTTCTATAGACAAGGGTTTTCCCTGTGCTATATCTTTCTGATATACATGCGGGGTCCAACAGTAGTACTCGGACCAATATCTCAGGGCACTAACTAAGGAGGATAGACCGTACCCTTAGCTATACTACCCGACTACCCAGGTACTAGAGAGTATCTTCCCGAGTGTTGTTCTCAATGACACTATAACAGTTAGATAGCCGATCAGTTTATCTAAAGAGGGATTTCAGGTAATCTAGGCTGATCCATACACAGGTGTTGTCTGATGCGCTACCACTCGAAGGGATACCAACATGGGTTACAAGGGTGGCCAACAAATGTGCGCTTAAGTACCACTTGTATTTACTGCATGTATGAATCCCTCAACTGCAAGTTTATGCACATAACAACAGATCTCTGTGGCTTAAAGACGCCGGAATACGTCTCTACCCTGGAAAAAAAAAATTTAACCCACACTTTCTGTCAAGGAAAGTGCTCTGATACCACTTGTAATATACCAGATATAAAATGTATGCAAAACAGAAATAAAATGCTAGAAATGGCATAATAACAACAATATAACTAGAACATTCACCACAATAGCATTGAAATGATATGAGAATAATAACAGAAATAACACTTTGAATTTGAAAGCAATGTTCACGGACCTCTTCGAGGGGGCAACCTCCAGTTGAGAAGAGCTCTATTACAATAATATCCAAGTTAGGGTTCTCATACCCTTGACTCCTATTTATACTAAAAAGAAGCATATAGAGGAAGATCCTTCTAGAAGTGGAAGCTTCTATTAGGTCTTCTTACATCCACCTTATTCTATTTTATTGAAATGCCTTATTAATATTGACCATTATTACATCCGAATATATTGTTCTACCTATGTGCAGGTTAGGACCCTAACATTGACTGGTTCAGACAGACCCTGGGACGATCTCCATCATAGATCTTATTTCCTCCCAGAGTTAATAAGAATAAAGGAAGGAGAATTTGTGTTGACTATGACTGGAGATAGGTCTTGTCCTATTAATCCTTTGGCTACACATGTCGTTTTTGTCAAGGATAATATGGAAACCATCATTGAAACAATACCTATTGACATCTCCTGAACCCCTGAAATCGTGGAGAATGTCTTCATCGGAGCAAACTTCTCCCCCAAGGAGATTCAAATCTACACAGATTTATTTAAAGAATTCCACGATGTTTTTTCCTGGTATTACGAGGAAATGCTAGGCATTGATCCAAGAATCATCAAACATGAAATAACGACTATTCCTGACGCCAAGCCGGTCCGGCAGAAGCTTTGTCCAGTAAATCCTCGGAAAGAGACAACCATTAAGGCTGTAGAGAAACTGCTCAAAGTTGGTTTCATCTACCCCGTTCAGTTGACTCAATGGGTGTCAAATCGTATTCCGGTCAACAAAAAGCATGGAATGATTTGCGTATGTATGGACTTCTGTGGTTTGAAAAAGGCCTGTCCAAAGGATAATTTCCCCACCCCATTCATCGACCAGATTGTCGATGAGTGCACAGGCTGTGAGGTCTTTTATTTCATGGATGGTTTTTCGAGATACAATCAGATACAAATTAAGCTTGAAGACCAACATAAAACAACTTGTATCTGTCCATGGGGTACATTTGCTTATCGGAAGATGCCTTTTGGCTTGAAGAATGTTGGAGCCACTTTTTAGTGGGCCATGTATTTTTCTTTCCATGACCTAAGACATATAGTCGAGGCCTATCTTGATGATTTAGTGTAATGATCTTGTAAGAGATTTGATCATCCCAAGCACCTTCGACTTATCTTTGAGCGATGTCACTACTATCAGATTCCCTTGAATCCAAACAAGTGCAGTTTCTGCATGACGTCGAGTCGTCTTCTAGGTTTCATAGTTTCGACAATAGGGATCATGGTTGATCCTCTTAAGGTTGAGGCGATAGTTCAATTTCATCCCCCGTGCATAGTCCCTCAGCTTCAAAGCTTACAAGGTAAAGTTAATTTTCTTCATCGTTTTATCGCAAACTATGTCGAGATCACTAAATGGTTTATGCATCTACTGAATAAGGGAGTCCCTTTCCATTGGGAGGAAGCCACTCAACACTCTTTCAAAGCATTGAAACATGACCTCACGTCTGCCCCTCTACTCTGGCCTCTTAATTATAATAAATATTTCTTATTGTATTTGGCCGCTGCAGAGTCAACCATCGGTATGGTCTTGGTTCAAGAGGATGATCTGCTTGAAGGGCATGTGATTTATTACCTAAGCTGAGGCCTGGTTGGACCAGAACTCAACTACTCCCATGTTGAGAAGCTAGCATTGGCAACAATACATGCTATCCAACAGTTCCATCATTATATTCTTCTTTGTAAGACCACCATCATTGTCTTTGTGAATCTGTTTCAATACGTGTTGACACGATGTATAATCGACAGAAAGATCAATATATGGATAGTTATCCTCCAGGAATTTGACTTGGATTTTATTTCTGCAAAATCTAAAAAGTCACTGGTCTTTGTGGAACTTATCTCGGAACTTCCAGTTGAATCAGGTGATGTTATGCCCAAAGAATCACTGATTAAAGGAGATCTTTTTCTGATTTCAACTTCGGACCCCTGGTATGGAGATATACTAGTCTATCTTCAGACTTTGAAGTGCCCTGCCTCTGCTTCTCGCAATGAGCATCGACGTATACGCTATCAGGCGAAAAACTATCTCATTCTCAATGACACTTTGTATCGTCGGGGTGTAGATTTCATCCTCCGCCGGTGTCTCACTCATGAAGAAGCAGAACTCGTGCTTAACGACTGCCACACTGGAGCATGCGGTGGTCATTTGTCTAGTTTGGAAACAACCCAAAAGATTCTACGAGAAGGTTGTTTTTGACCGACGTTGATCAAAGATTGTGTTGAATCGGTCAAGAAGTGCCACCTGTGTCAGATATTCTCTCGAAAGATGAGGGCACACCCCACTCCCATGTTTCTCGTCATTACAGTTGGTCCTTTCACCAAGTGGGGGATTAATTACACTACATGTCACCGGATTCAGCCAGAGGGCATTGTTATATCATCGTAGCAGTAGACTACTTCAAAACATGGGTCGAGTCTATGCCAACGTTCAAATATGATGGCGAAACAACAACTCTTTTTATTTCTAACCAGATTGTAGCAAGGTTCGACATCCCGAAGGAGATTATCACTAACCATGGTAGTCACTTTCAAAAAAAAATGATGTTTGATTTAACGTCAAAGCTTGGGTTGAGGCAAGAACACTCATCACCTTACTACCCACAAGAGAATGGTCAATTGGAAGCTGTGAATAAGTCTCTCAAGACCATTCTACAGTGAACAATCAATTTGGCCAAGTCAAATTGGCATTTGATGTTGTACTTGGCATTGTGGGCCTACCAAACGTCTGTAAATACCGCAACCAGTTTCTCACCTTTTCAACTCGTTTATGGGATGGAAGTAGTCTTTCCAATAGAGTGCCAGATCCCATCTCTAAAGTTGGCAGTACAGTTATTTCCAGACACTTCACCGCGTGAGGAACGCTTATTATATCTCGAGCATCTCGATGAGAAGCGACGTGATGTAGCCTTGGCTAATGAGGCTCACAAGAAAAAATTCAAGTGTTAGTATAGTCGATCCATTCATCCTCAGATTTTCTTCGAAGGTGACTTTGTCCTGGTCTATGACCAAGATAAGGATCCCCTAGGGGCAAGCAAGTTCAAACCCATGTGGTTCAGACCTTCCATAGTGAAGGAGGTACTAAAGAAGGGCGCTTATTGTTTGGTGGAATTCAAAGGGAAAGCTTTAGAGGAGCCTAGAAATGGGCTCTACCTCAAGAAGTATTACTCGTAGGTGGGTCGCCTTGGATGACTTCTTG
Source organism: Picea engelmannii (assembly GCA_009831015.1). Lineage (NCBI taxonomy): Eukaryota > Viridiplantae > Streptophyta > Pinopsida > Pinales > Pinaceae > Picea > Picea engelmannii. The sequence continues at coordinate 286,263 of ML793504.1, forward strand.
TACATATGTATAGTTCTTATACATTTAGTTTGTTTTATCTTTTTTGTTTTATGGACGTGTTGTTTTTGATGTCATATTTTTCACTGTGGCAGATGTCAAGTGAATCAGAGGTGTTCGTTGGGTTCGTGGACAACGCTAGCCGACACACTCGGAGGCTTTCTTCCACAGCTTGGGTGATCTTCACACCTCAAGGCCAGTTGATATCTTCTAGAGGTATATTTCTAGGTGATGCCACAAACAATGTTGTTGAATACAACGCAGTGATAGATTTTCTTCGTGACGCTTTGTTGCATGGTATCTCTCACCTTCTGGTCTACTTATATGCACAACTGGTTGTGTCCCAGTTAAATGGGGTTTACCGCGTTTATGATCCTACTCTACACCGATGATTCCTTAGGGTATGTCTCTTAGAACAATGCTTTGATTACATTACGTATATCAATGTTCCTAGGAGATTGAATCAAATCACAGATACTCTAGCTAATCATGTATTAGATTGGCATATTGCACACACATAAAAAGAATCACACACATACACATGTACATACATTGTAAAATTGTGATCCATAAGACATAAAAGATGTAAAAACGCATATATATATATATATATATATATATATATATATATATATATATATATATATATATATATATATATATCAAAAGTCTTAGAGTACATAGATGGGTGCAAGCGCCTCAAAAAATAATATGTCTGGTATACATCACAGGTCTTATTCCCTCAAAAATATACAAAAAGTGCTCTCGGCACATAAGTGGTCCACCCTAAGCTAATCACGGGGCTTGTTGGCCCTGCCATAGTGAAGGATGGCATTTTCCAAATGCCGAAAAATCTGGACCTAGGTCCGTGGCACCCCAACTACATGAGGTTGCATAGATGGAAGGAGATCTTCAATCTCGACCATGGGCACGGTATGAGTGAGCGCAGTGAGGTTCTGCTCCACCCATATCAACACTCTCTCAGCCTCTCTGGCTGGAGGTCCTCCTGATGCTTCCGTTGGTCTGGTGGCCACTACTGGTGTTGCCTCTGGTCGAGGAGGTAGGGGCATATCAAGATCCTTGGAGAAGTTGATCCCGGCATAGGGGTGGTCCTCTATATCTAGAATATGCTGAGACCACTAGTCAAAAAAAGTATCGTCAAAGGCCTCAATGGTCCTCCCTCCCCCCTGTTGCGGAAATAATGCCACTCACCTACATACTATTGGTAAGGAGGCCACGTACCCCCTATACTGTCTCTCGTGGACTGAGACTGGGTACCCTCTCGAAGAAAAAAGAGTTTATAACAATCTCGAACCCAATGTTTTTGTTGTTCCACCCACGACACTCCGTGAGCTATCTCTTCATGCACTATATCATGGTTGTACTCCAGTCGAACACTCATGCATTTAACCAATGTACTGCACAATGCATGTGCACCTGGGAGGCCTGATGTAATGCCCCGGATCCAGTGATCCGCCCAATGAATAAAACTATCACTTGGAGTGATAGGTTGGTAATCTTATGGATCGACACCCGAGAACCCACTTTATTTGTGTCAGCCTCGCAGTGTAGCCCAATCAAGTCGACTATGTTGTGAGGCCTAAGAGGAAAAGCATGAAGGTTGACTGGTTCCCCTCTCCTTGAGAGGCCAGTCAGAAAATAAATATCCTCAGTCGTTGGAGTCAATGACTGCCCCTCGACCATAAATGCCTCAACATCAAGGTGCCAGTAATCTACCATGGCATTCAACAGCCTAGGTTGTTCCCTCATGAGTGGACACCGGAAGAATTTCCACAACCCGCATTGTTTTAATGCGGCGATAGCAGCAGGGTCTTCTTCAACCAAAGAATCAATGTCCTCATGCTCCCTCTCTCTCCAATGGACATACATCCTATTATAAACAAGTTCAAAGGAGAGTTAACTCTTGTACTTTTAATTTTTCCATGTTCTTGAGAGTGTACGTAAGTAGTATTGGGCACAATAACGTATGCACACGGGTAGATTGTTCTCTTCCCATGGGCATATGCGGGCTGTCCTTAGACAACCCGCGTACACATAGGGCCACCCCTTTTTAGGAGTGTGCACCCCCCAAAAAACTAAAATAAATGAAAAAGGGAAGTATTGAAATGCAATAGGGGTTGATTTATACTTATTTTCTCCCAACGAAAGTTCGTTTCGTTCTCTGAAGCTCCCATAATCAACTCTTTTAGAAAAGGGGTCTTTTTGGATTTTTTGTCAATTCTCAATTTGCAATGATGATAATGAGTTTCGAGCTTCTATTTATAGACTTCTTTGGCCCTTTTTGTCATTTTTTGGACCCTTTTGTCGTTTTTACTAGCTTGAAAATCATTTAACGTGGTTCTTGAATTTCTCATTGGATGTTACGATACACTTCAATTTTGGTTTGGAAAACTTTTTGGGAGATGGGTCACTTTTAAAGATTCTTTGGTAAAAGTCATTTTTCCAAATTTTTGCATTTAACTTAAGATTCCACCTCCACTTTTTGCATCTCGTTGTATTTTCCTCTTTTCCATAGGATCAAACCCACCGAATTGCGACACAGAACCGTCATTACTTCTTTAGAAGTGTCGTAATTTGGTGGTAGAGCCTACCTCTACATGGATGCCCTAGGTAGATCTTTGTTGCATTTTTGGTGTCCATGATGTCATTAATGACTTTAGGCTCGGGAGTCCTTGTTAGTCTTGTCCTGATTATGAGATTGAGCCTCATACATCTGATATGTCATCACTCTTAACCTCACCCTCGGGACTCCCAGAAAATGAGTCTTCTTTTAAGCCCTTTTTAGACTCTCTAAAATTGAAAAGATTGTCGAGTGATCTTGTTGACCTTCACGCTCGCCAAATTAAAATTTGAAGGCACATCTGTCCGGTGGAACTTTACCCATTTTTCGGTCCGGATGGTCAATTTTACGAACAAAGGTACGCTCTAGGAACTTTGGTTTACTAGAAGAGTATTCTCAGGTATAAGTTTAACCCTTTTTCAGGCCCAAGGGACTAAATTTACGAAAAAGGAACCCCCACAAAGTCCATAGTTAAGCTCTTTTCAGACTCCCTAAAATTGAAATTATTTTCAAGTGACCTTGTTCCTTCACACTCGTTAAAATGGTCAAGAAGAACATCCCCTACAGAGTCCATAGTTAATCTCTTTTTAGACTCCTTAAAATTGAAAAGATCGTCGAGTGACCTTGTTCTTTCACACTCGTTAATTGGTTCAGAAAAACATCTACTGGCATAAGTTTACCCCTTTTTCCAGCCTGTATGTTAAGGAGGAAAAAGGTACACCTCGGGAGATTCATCTTGTCGGGAGAGTTCTCCTAAGTAGATTTTATACTTTTTCGGGCTAAGGAGACTAAATCTAGAAAAAGGCTACAAGTCCATAGTTAAGCTCTTTTAAGACTCCTTAAAATTGAAAAGATTGTTGAGTGATATTGTCTTTGTCACACTCATTAAAATGGTTTTGAATAGACGTCTTTTCGGTGCTAGTTTATCCCTTTTTCAAACCAACTAGACTACCATCGAAAAAGGTACCCCAGCGGAGTCTTCTTTTATTCTTTTTCAAACTCTCTAAAAATGAAAAACCACCGAGCTTACCTTCTCTGGGATCGTGAAAATTACATTGAAGGGGTTTCATCGTGTCCTGCTAATCCCACTTGCATATCTACATATTTGGCCTAATTTCAGCTCCATGTTTCTCTCAACTGAACCTTTGAGGCATGCCTTATACACAAGCCTTGTAGCACTTTGCCTCTGTGACCTAACGCCTTGACCCATGGAGGAATTTTCCTGAGTGTCCTTTCCCTGCACATGTTTCCTTGCTATGAGAATTAGTGTGTTCCTTGCGCTTGGAAACAATATGCTTTGCAACACTCGTTCCTCCTTTGTAACGTAGCATTCTTTTATTCTTTTTCAATCTCTTCAAAATATTGAAAACGACAAAAAAATCAAATATACCCCAAAAAGAGGGCGGGAAAAGTATTTTCTTTTTTTCTGGCAGCACAATGAGTCACCCTTGGAAAAATCACATCCTTTTGTTTTTCATCAAGCATTGGGATTTAATATGACCTTAGGAAGTTGTTCTCGCTACATAGAGTTGTGTCATCTTCCATTTGGTTATCCTTCCAAACACTTGGAGAGTTTGGGTTGCCTCCTGCATCATGAACTTATGTCAATGTCATGTTGCCTGACTTTGATCATCAGTCATGCTATTGTCCAAGGGAATTTTTACCCAACCTAAGTCATCCTTTCTGTAGTTTTTCTCTTGCCCTCATGCCCGACCATCCTCATAATCCAATCAAGTCTTTGTTCGAAATCAATGAAGTTCTCTGCCTGATCACCAAGATCTGCTTGTCTGTTCCCCAACGAGTCGTCGAAGACCTCTGGGTAGCGAAGTTGTACACACATTACACTCCTACCCAAGTTTTTAAGATATTGAAGTTGTTGCTCGATCTCTGAAGGCCTCATCTCCAGCCATCAGGCGTCATTTGGCTTCTTGAAGATGGATACTATACATGTATATCTTTGATTTTGAGATGTAGATCCATTGTGTATTGCTCATGGATACACTTTATATAGTTATATGACATGCATTTGCAGTGTATTTGATTGGCAGCCATGATTTATTTCATCCCGAGCATGGGTATGCCCGCCTCAGTGAGACAATTATTAGTTTTGTAGATGGCACCTCCCGAACTCTAGTCCCAGGCTCACTTGCTTCATACGTTGGTGAATATTTGTACTATATTTCGGCCATTAGATTCTCTTCTGACCTCACGCATTAGGGGGCATCTATTATAACCCTAAATTGCAACATATATGCATACCTGGCATTTGGCCCTCTTACTTACTATTTTTTCCAAGCCATCACTGAGAAACTCTTCTTAAAAACCATAGTTTTGAAGATGTACGCGACCTGCACCACTACTGCCCACATACACACACTTGTTTCACCACTAAATCTCGTGTACGTATGCTAGTTTCACCATTAAATCCCATGTATACCCACAAATGTTGCAAAAATTAAAAAGTTACTAGGAATTCTTTGAGATTACGAGCTTTGGGGTAGTTTTCCAACTGTCCCACCGCCTATAGCCTGTCACCCAACCGAATAACCATCCTTTTTTCATATAAAAGGAGGTGTTGGGTTCTCATTCCAAAGAGAAGCATCAGAACAATGAAACTCTACCTGTTTCACATCCCCTCCTTGCCCCAAGAATTTGCAGCCACCTTGTAAGTTTTGAGCAAGAATTGTCCATTCTTGCCTTTTTCCTCCATTATAAGCCTATGTTATTTCCCTAGAGAGAAGTGTGAGAGGAGAAAGATACATGGAAGCACAGTTAGAGCTTGGTGAAGAGGATCTCGGACCAGGTTCGAGGAGCATTCGTTGATCTCATTGTAAGTAAACTTTGTGATATTAATAAAAGGAATACTTTTTCTGTCCCACAATATGATGTGTTCAATATTTATGTTTGATTTATTTTTTATACTGACATCTAACCCACTAATTCATATATGAGATACATGTTCGTAGTTTCTTGTTTGTCTTTTTATGAATGCAGGTCAGCCTTGGGAGGAGACTTGTAGTCGAGGAGCAATCGAATGTGAAAGGATCGACACTGAACGTGGAGTTTAAGGTAGAGTTATCCGATCTTTTTACTTTGTATTTCTTGTATGAATGTGGGGTATATTCGGGGTAGTCTAAAGAGTAGGAGACTTTTAGACAGTCAGATATGCCTACATGTTGAACCCTAGTGTATTCCATAGGGGGGTTTTCCTGCTATAGCACCCTCCTTTCGATCCTTCTTCCCCTTGAACTTTGTATGCATATGCAATGCATTTTCTCATTAGATTGAGTGCACAAAATTCCTTTTCATCATGTCCCATGGACTTACAAAAATTACAAAATAATTTCTTGGCAGTGCTATGATACTTCTGCATCAAAGGACAAGATGTCGTGTGATGACCCATTGTTCTGCATATCTCACAATAGACTCCTCCTCTTGGTGCCAAGGGATTTGAGGATCCTATAGCCAAATATTATTTAAAGTATGGGCACTTTTTCTTATAATGACCTTCCTTTTTGCATGTGGTACAACAAACTTCTTCACACTTTTCTTTCCCTTTAGCAAGCTCCTCCAACCAAATTGTCAAAGTTGTTAGCTGCGACTGGACCTGAGCCATTTTCTCCTATAGGAGATGTTTCCAGTTTCATGGTGATATTTAGCACTTTTGACTGTGACGTAATATTTTGTTGCATCAATGGGCATTGTATATGTGGTAACAATCCTGCCATGAACCATTCCCTATGTTGCTCATATGGAATTTGGAAGGTCAATCGATCCATCAATATCTTGCATCTCTGGTCGAAATACCACACTGATTCATTCTGCAACTTCTTAATCTCTTTTAGTTTTGTAATGCACTACAAATCATACTTCAGTAAATTCTTGAATTATTTTAATAGAGCATGCTTGATGTCTGCCAACATTCTATCTTGTCCCACAGGTGCAGTGGACTGATACTTCATATACCAGAGTAATGCGTGATCTTTGAATTCCATCACTAACTACACGATCTTCGCATCACCATCCTAGACATTCTTCACGATCCATATTTCTTCACAAGAAAATAAATCTTGTTTTGGATCTTTCATCCTTGCTCCATGGAATACATGCATTATCAAAGTGGGTTTTACCCCCACCATGGCATACTGTGTATTATTCTTCGTCAATGTCACCAACTGATCCTGGATTGTCGCACTACTTCCACTACTTTAACTACCTTTACTGATATCCTTGCTTCCTTCACTAACTACAAGTGTTCGGGACAAATTTTTAGATCTCGAAGACACACATTGGGTCCTGGGTTTGACGTAAATTCTGGCCTGAGTGGGATGTAATGGATCTCCTTCTGTTGGACTAATTTGATGATCCTTTTCCTTTTCCTCTATGCACGGTATTCCTTAGATCTAGAGTACTACACCAGTGTCTCTTTCCTCAACATCACTGTGTTTCATTTCTCTATCAACCACAATCCTCTTCCTACTATACCGAAATATTTTTCCACTACACAACACTCCAATCTCTTCTTATGTTTCATATCCTTCTTCTCTCAGCGTTCTCAGTCAATATGTTCCTCATTTATTTCTTCATGCATCCCTCTTCTCCATACACTCAAACCATCCCATGGTCATCCCCCAATCCCCCTATGCGCATGAAGGCACTTAGATACTAAGGTGATTAGATTCTAGCTTCATGACACTTTTATCACACAAGAACATTTTGACCCAAGTACACAGTGATTTCAAATATCTTCCGTGCGGACCTTTAAAGAACTCTCTTTTGACAACATTATATGATTGGGTACAATCTATAAAAAACTCAATAATATAACCCCCCAATACACTATCCAACTAGAAATCAACTGCGTGCGAGATCTGATTACTTATAATATTAACTAGTTGAATCAACTCAGGGGTCCAATTCCTTGGAACAACAATGCGTAATGTTTTGTTATTTTCAGCTAATATATGTAACCATTTAGCCAATACTATAGTGAAATCAACAAAAAAAATATCATGTAAGTCTATAAATACATACATTTGTAACCACTGCTCCGCACTGATCTGTAGGTTCTTATTCTGATCTTTGGAAAACTCACACTCTTTTGCTTCTAACCAGTATCTGATCTCTTCCTTAGTTGGCCTCTACATTCCCCTTAGTCACGGATCTTGGTCCCATCAATAGAACCATTTGTTGGCACGTTGTGGGCAGACCCGGGGTTCAACATTAATTCACCAACAAAACCCTAAGATACTGACCCTTTCGACATCACCCAAAAGTATGTGAAGTCTCACCTGAGGTATCTATGGGAACTGCAGGAACTAGGTTTCCACAGTCTTGAAGGGATGTGAGGCAGTTCTCATAACCATTATACTTAGCATTTGTTCATTATATATTATATCACGTGCGCAGAATCATTAGAACATATAACATATTAATATTAACCATACATTATATGTGTGAAATAAACATAACAATCACATCATAACATAGAGACAACATATTTAATGTGGTTCACCCAAGATGGGATACATCCACAACCACCAACTTCTTATATGATTCATAATCATTCCTTAGAAAATATGTGCATTGTGCTCATACATTATTCCCTTGCCATTCTCATATCCTTATTCCTCTCTTTGTCTCTCTTCACTATACATTCATGCATACAATGCATACTTAGCTCACACATATACTCTCCTCCATCACACTTTCGTTACTACTCCCCCTTTCTACCCAAAAACCCTTACATATTTATATAATCACATTTAGGGCTTAACCCTTGTTAATGGACCCAAAATTCCTAACGAATCAACGATCTTCCTTTCTTTGTGCACGCTAACTTCCTTTCCTTCTTCTAAGCACACTATGCAACTCCCAAAACTGGTCCCAAAATCTTGTCCCAACAAAGGGTGTCAAATGAATGACATTCCATATCCAAGCGAGATAATTGAAGAAAACAAAGAAAGTAAAGAATCCTAGATAGCAATCAAATCGTTGACTAATTCAGTCGAATCACAGTCGTCGACACAATTAAATTCCCTAGTCGAATCACAATCGTCAGCATATCCGACTACTCTAGTCGAAGTACAATCAACCATACAGTCGATTCTAAAATTTAGTCAACAAACTCAAACAAATCAAAGTATTCCGAAGTTGAAACCTCTGCCTAAAGATAAAATGGGTCTCAACCACATTCCCATCTATGAAGGACGTCATGATCCCAAGAGACATTGGTTCATTTGTGAAAAGTTATGTGATGTTCCAGACATAACTGATGAAGATAAACAAATGGCTCAATTTGTTGTATCCCTAAGGGAAAGAACATTAACATGGTTTATGAACTATATTGAAAATCAACAAAGATGTCAGAGAAGACGTGTTAGGATAGTTGATATATTTTAGAGATTAATAAAATATATACTAACATTATTGTTATTTTAATTTATTAATTTTTGGTTTAAAAAAATACTCTGCTTTTTATTATTAAATTTTTTAAAATAATAGATATTTTGAAAGTTTTGAATTAATATTTCTAGTTTTTATTATTAAAATTTTTAAAATAATGGAGATTCCAAGAGTTTGGAATTAATATTTTAAGTGTGATTAGTTTACAACTTTCTCATTATGGGTTGGGTTAAGGTTTTATTTTTATTTTTCTTATGATTATTTTGATATTTTATTTTATTTTATTTTTTTAAATAATAAAAAAATATATTTATTTTGTGATATTTTAGAATAGTGGTTATAATTATAAAATTTATTCTATTTTTAATAAAATAATTATAAAGATAGTTTGAAATAGTGAATGAATTTGTGTTTAGGAATACACATAAAATGAATTAAAACCTATGATTGTCAACTCTCTCATAGTTAAGATTGATGACTTCCTCTCATTGATTAAGGTTCTACTTGTTCCCTTTTTAAGAATAAGGAGTGATAACTTTCTCACAATTGAATCACGTTCCAATTTTATGAAGTAATGACTTTCTCATAATTAAGTTTTAATTTTATGAAGATTGTTAAATGAATATATTTGAGGCTCTTTAGGTTGTCCAACTCAGGTCTGATTAGGATTGTTTCAAGGACAATAACATGAATGTTTTTTCACATTTTTAGGACTGTTAACAGGTCTGTTAAGTTGTTGATATATGATTGCCTTCAAGAATGATTTAAAGTTCATTTAATGCTGTTGATTTCAAGGTTTATTTAGGAAGTTTTTGTTGTCCTTAATTAGTTCTTTCAACATGCATTAAAACAGTAAATTCCCTCTTGATCTTTTCCACTTTAAATATTGATAAATAAATATGCAAACCAAAAGAATTTAACAAATGCATTTTTGGTCAACATGACCCTAGAAAAAGCCCCCATGGGAAAAAACAGTTGAAGAGGAATATTTATTATGGAGCCAGAAGGAAATTATTACAACAGATATAACAAATGTTACAACCAACTTATCTCAAGTATGGCAACATATTTCCCTTTCAAGAATGAGCCAATATTGATTTAAAGTGTGTTCCCTAAACCTTCGGTTTTGCGCCCTTCTTGTGTTACTCTTCTTCCTTATGAAATGTGCCTATTGTATCTTCTTTCTTGTGCGCCCTCTTGCCAATGCTAAGTGTGCCCACTCTCCATAAGTATGTGAACCCTTCAAGCTCTCCAAAAGAGTGAGTGCTCCCCCTTTATTTGGTGCTCCCTCTTATCAAGGTGAGCCCCTCTCCTACTTCTTCTTCTCCAACTCTCCTAAATCTCCTCTTATCCTCACTCAAATCAAGTGAACAAATGAATGCCTTTTCCCTCCTTCTCTTCACCTTTAGCCTCATCCTTAGGGTAACCTAGGAACCGATAGCTAGGATTAGATCTTAGCTAAACAAGATCAAGGGTGGAGATTAAATCTTCCCCTTTACTTAAGTTCCCCAAGTCACTTTAAGTTATAAAGTCACTTTATGACTTAATGAACCCATAAAGTCACTTTGAATATATAACATAAATTGAAGTGAGTGAGGGTCATTTTCCCCCTTTTAGTGTTAGACACTCAATAATACTAGGGGATGACTTCCCAAGGTACCAAAACTAAACACTCCCTCTTATCAAGGAAAGTGTTCTTCACCACTCCCATCTTGTCTCTGAAGTAGACATGCTTGCACCTTGGCAAAGACTTCATGAGAATGTCTGAAATCAACTTATCAATAGATATGTACTCAAGATGAACTACTCCTCTCTGAACCCAATCACGAATGAAGTGGTATCTAATCTCTATGTGCTTGGACCTGTCATGAAAGAATCGATTCTCAAAGATTTTGATACAACTCTGATTATCATAGTGAATCATTGTAGGCCTCAACTCATGACCAAATAGACTAACCAACAACTTGCGAATCCAAATTGCCTTGTAGCTGGGCTGACTAGCTACCATATACTCATCCTTAGCAAAACTCAGTGCCATTGACTTTTGTTTCTGGTTGAACCAGGGAACCGTTGTTGATCCCAACCCAAAACAACACCCTAAAGTAATATTCCTATCAACTGCACATCCTACCCAGTCTGAGTCTATATAGCCAATCAACCTGACCTCATCACCTTTGACGTAGTCCAAACCATAATCCATTGATCTTCCTATGTACCTCAAAACATTTTTTTCTCCTATCGAGTGCGCACTCCTAGGCTCCACCATATACTGACTGAGAGTGTTCACAAGAAAACAAATATTTGGTCTAGTGTTGAATAGATACATCAACAAACCAATCAACTGACGAGATCTCTTGGCATCCACCAACTCGGAATCAGAAGCACTAAGCTTCTTCCAGTTGGTGACCATAGGTGTCAAAATGGGTCTGCAATCCTCCATCTAAAATATACTAAGAATATCCATTGCAAACTTCACCCTTCCCAGAAAGACATGCCCATCCTCCTACCAAACCTCCATGCCCAAGAAATAATGCATTAGTCTAATGTCTTTCATCTCAAACTCAGAATCAAAACCCCAATCAACTATGAGCTCCTCCCCTCTAGTGATAAACAAGTCATCAACATATAGGATAAGAATGAGAGTATCCTCTCCACAAACAATGTAATAGAGACTCAGATATACCTCACTCTTCTTAAATCCCATTTGCAACAAGTAAGAATCAATCATGGAATACTAAGCTCGTGGAGCTTGCTTTAGACCATATAGTGCCTTTTTCAAGAGGCACACGTGGGACTCTCTCCCAAACACCTAGAACCCCTGTGGTTACTCAATGTATACTTCCTCCTCTATAAGACCATTCAAAAATGTTGTCTACACATCCGTATGATGCATCTTCCTTCCCATCTCTGCTGTAATGGCCATAATGTTGATTTTTCATAATCCAGGTTAAGCATGAAGTTTATTTCATTTTAGCATTTCACTTAACCATAAAAAATAATGTTGCAGCAACCAAGATCACAAGAAGAAACACCATGCACAAGAACACAAGAAGTACCCTGGGAAACCCTTCTCAACAAGGGAAGAAAACCCAACAAAATCCTTTTCTATATTCTTCAAGAGAAATACCTCCACCAAGATAAACCCTAGCACATAAGAGGGTGCTTCAAACCCTAGAACTCTAGCACCCAAGAGAGGTGTGAACCTTTTACCAAAGAGTACTTGCTGAAATTTCCAAACTCACAAGAAGGTTGTGATTCCACAATGGGGAATTTCCCCTTACTTATATTAGACTTATCCTATCAACTGGAGTGTCTATTGGCTCAACAGGGCCAACCTCACTAAGTCATATTATAATAATTATTATTAATATTAACCATATTAATTATCTTTTACATTTATTATTAATCACATTAAGGTGGGGATGACATCTACCCTTTACATAACAATTGGGGTTAAAGGCAGGTCTGACTCTTGAACAACATATAGCAAAGGATCTGATACACCCACTAGTGCTCATTGACTAGGGGCACATCCATAGGGTTTTCATAGCTCTAGCTCACTGCATTACACAGAAGAAACAGAGTTACACACGTTCACATGTGCTCATCCACAGACATGCCCACTCTATAGATCTTCTTTCCCATTGCCTCACACAAGAGAATCGTCTAGAGTTTTATCATCAAGTATGTTGCTCAGAGGAGGCTAACACATCATTTTCACATGACGATGCACCCAACACTTTGGGATTTCACACGTTCACCTTGTTCTCAGCCACAGGCACACCCAACTCATCAGATTGCCTTTCCCACTAGATAATCATATGGAGTTCTTCTCACTCTATGAATGGAGGAGGTCATCTCTACGTTCCTAGCTATGTCTCAGGAAGGAACCACGTACCTTTCTTGGGGGATTTCTCTCAGGTTTGTAAGCTGAGAGAAATACTTCACATAGCTGCAATGATCCACAACTCACAGGTTTGTAAGCTGGAGAATGTATCACATAGTTGCAATCATCAACACTCCCTCTCAACTAGGGAGGAATTTCTTATTATGCTAAGTCTCACACGAATGTATTTTGATTTTTGTCTTGGCTAGAGTCATCTACACTCCCTCTCAACTAGGGAGCCATTCTTCACGAAGTTACTTTGGTGAATATATCTACAATTTGCTCATGTGTAGGAAGGTACTGCATGTGTACGATTTTCCTCTGCATCATATCTCTGATATAAGGATATTGTATCTCATCGTTTTTCGATCCATAAAGAAACACTGGGTTCTTAAGGAGATTTTATACACGGCTCTTAGTTATCATCATAGGATCCATCTCATGGTCAAGTAAATCTGTCAGAAGCTTGTAAAGCAACATTGATTCGCACACTCATTGTTATATACTTTGCCTCTGTGGTACTCAAGGCCACAGAGATTTGTTTCCTGCTGCATTAGGAAACCATGGAAAACTTCATGGTAAGACAACAACCGGATGTGTTCTTCCGGTCCACTGTACTCTCTGCTCAATCTGTATCGGCATATTCTACAAACTCAAGTTCACACTGGAAGCATATCTCAAGCCATATCCAATTTTTCCTTGTATATATCTCAATACATGATTTACTACTATCCAGTGAGTCTGTCTCGGCTAACTCATGGATTTACTAAGCACATTCACTGCATAGCATGAATCAGTCCTGGTGTTAACCAGATACATCAATGATCCAATCAGTTGTGGATCAATCTTGTCTGAATTTTCTTCAAATCTATCACGGTGGTTTTGCATTCTTCCGTACTGAATTTTTTTTATATTCCCACTGTATGTTTTCCTTGACTTTAGGAAAATCTCATCAGTCCTCGGTCACAATTCTTGTCCCAAGAAATGGTGCATCATACTTATATCCTTCATCTCAAAATCAGAAGTCAAAGCTTACTTATATCCAACAACAAGGCTTTTTGAATAAGTTATCAAAATCAGGCTCTCGTCACCAACACTGTAATATAGGTTTGGACCAACAACACTCTTGCTAAGACCAAATTCATCCAGAATCCATCCATCTGATATAGTTTCCAACTCATGGATGGAAGTACAGATGGAAGTGTATCGGGCTTACTAGATCAAGTGTCTCATCATAGACAACTCCCTTTGTTTGTGAGAAACTTATGGCTATAGATCTTGCTTTGTATTTCTCGACACTTCTATCAGTTGTATGATTGATTTTATAAATCTTGTTTGGAAGTCATCAGAGACTTTCCTTCTGTTCTCAGCAATATCTTATACATCATTCTTTTAATATATACTGGTATTCTTCTGTTATGGCATCTTGCCATACTGGTTCTTGTGTTGCTTCTCTAAGACAAGGAGTCTCAACATCAATGAAGTGGCTCATGACTGAAGGATAGCTCGAAAATATCTTTTTATTTCTCGAAATGTGCCTTGAGAGGTTTGTATGTTTCTTTGCCTCTTTCAGAGTGAGTCTAGGTAGGCATTTTATGCCTTACTGCAATATCTCTGAACATATCAACTGGAGAACTGGATAAACTTGAGTAATGTCTATCTCCCTATGAATTGTTGAAGGGAGAGAAGGTAGTTGTCTCACTATTACTCTTCATCTGAGATTCTCTGGATGTTTTGAAAAGATATCTCTTCTTCAAGAACAATGTTTCTAATTTTTCTTTGTATAATGGACAAATTAAATATGGTTTGGAATTTCGTACCAGGGATAATGGTCCAAGTCTTTGAGAGCTCCTTTTCTAGGGATAATATCCTTCATTTATTTGAAAAAGAAATCAACTATAAAATTAGGGATCAATTGATTTACCTAGTTGTAGTCATGTCCTTTTAGAGGAAGTATTTCTCCTCTCTCTTCTCTTCACTCTTTTGAGGTGGATTTGGATCAATGTCAGCGGTGGAAGCATATTGTCTTCCCTTCTTCATGGTTGGACAATTTCTTGCAATGTGTCCATACTTGTCACATCTGAAGCACTAAATTTCTGAAGCATCTCTTCTTTGTTAACCTAGATTGGATCAAGACTTTTCACCTTTAAATGTTTTCCTGAAATTTCTTTTGAATTTTCCTCCCTTATTTGTATGAAGTGCAAGAGCATGATTTTCTTCTGAAGAACCTTCCACTCCTCTATTTCTAAGTCTAAGTTCTTCTTGAGTGCAATCTGTCCATACTCAATCAAAGGTTGGTAGAGCTTCTCTTCCACTGATACTCTGAATGAAAGGCTCCCATGATTTTGGAAGATCATGGAGAGTGGTTAGGACAAGTTCTCTATCATACATGATTTCCCTAATAGTCTCTAACTGTTCTTTAATCTCCGATAACTTCATAAAGAAGAGTGAAACTGTGTCATCCTTCATCATCTTGGTACTTTGAAGTTGGATCTTTAAGGTAAGAGCTCTGAGAGTGTTTTCACTTTCAAACATTCCTTTTAAAGTCTTATACATATCATAGGTTGTCTTCAGATTGGCAATGTGGGGCAAGAGGTGATCTCTTACTGAGTAGATGATTATTTTTATTAGTTTGACATCTTCTTATTTTCTTATCTTCTTCTCTATATCTGTAGTTGTGTCTGGTAGAGTTTTAGTTGTTACATCCAAGAGGTCATATTCTTCAAGAGTGACTAGAAGCTTTGATTTCCAGGGGCTGAAGTTGCTTACTCCATCAAGCCTATCTTCTACTAATTTTTTGTACTTCATTTGATTGATTTCTTCAATTTCTTGCTGACTGGATTTTGAAAAACTAATGATTAGGTTAAATTAGCAACCTTGGACTTATGACTTTCAATAATCAAACAAATATGTTTTCCGATTTAGGAGAATGTTTCTTCAGAAATCCAGAATTGAGATTGTGCACGAAATTTCGGCACCTTAGAAACCTTAGGGCCAAAAATCAAAATTTCTCGGAATTTCATTTTGAGAGCTTTTGGAGATGCCCTGGAATAGGTCGTACTCTTCTAAGTCAAAATTATCCCTCGCATCCAAGTATGAAGGGCTGAATCACTACTGAAAGGGAGGTCGTACAAAATTTTCTGGGAACCCTAGGAGGGTCGTACGGTTCTGCAAAGGGTGTGCTGAGACTTGGTGGATGCTTTGTGCAATGGGTTCTTTCAAGACCTATGCTCTGATACCATGTTGATTTTTCATAAGCTAGGTTAAGCATGAAGTTTATTTCATTTTATCATTTCACTTAACCATAAACAATAATGTTATAGCAATCAAGATCACAAGAAGAAGCACCATGCACAAGAACACGATAAGTAGCCTGGGAAACCCTTCTCAACAAGGGAATAAAACCAAGACAAATCATTGCTATATTCTTCAAGAGAAATACCTCCACCAAGATAAACCCTAGCACACAAGAGGGTGCTTCAAACCCTAGAACTCTAGCGCCCAAGAGAGGTGCACACCTTTTACCAAAGAAGTGTACTTGCTGAAATTTCCAAACTCACAAGAAGGTTGTGATTCCACAATGGGGAATTTACCTTTACTTATATTAGACGTATCATATCAACCGAAGTGTCTATTGACTCAACATGGCCGAGCTCACAAAGTCATATTATAATTATAATTATTATTATTGTTATTGTTATTGTTATTGTTATTGTTATTATTATTATTATTATTATTATAATTAATATTAACCATATTAATTATCTTTTACATTTATTATTAATCACATTAAGGTAGGGTCGACTTGTACCCTTTACATAACAATTGGGGTTACAAGAAGGTCTGACTCTTGAACAACATATGGCAAAGGATCTGATACACCCACTAGTGCTCATCCACTAGGGGCACATCCATAGGGATGTCATAGCTCTGGCTCACTGCATTACACAAAAGAACTGGAGATACACACGTTCACATGTGATCATCCACAAGCACGTCCACTCTACAGATCTTCTTTCCCACTGCCTCACACAAGAGAATCATCTGGAGTTTTCTCATCAACACTGTTGCTCAGAGGAGGATAAAACATCATGTTCACATGACGATGCACCCAACACTTTGGGATTTCACACGTTCACCTTGTGCCCAGCCACAGGCACGTCCAACTCATCAGATCTCCTTTTCCACTAGATAATCATCTGGAGTTCTTCTCACTCTTTGAATGGAGGAGGTCATCTCTACGTTCCTAGCTCTGTCTCAGGCATGAACCACATACCCTTCTTGGGGGATTTCTCTTAGGTTTGTAAGCTGAGAGAAATACTTCACATAGCTTCAATAATCCACACCTCACAGGTTTGTAAGCTAGAGAATGTCTCACATAGATGCAATCATCAACACATAATACCTTTGATGGAAGTATATCTCGCAACTAGTGTGAATGTCTCATCATAGTCAATCCCTTCAACCTGAGAGAATCCTCTTGCCACAAATCGAGCCTTATGCTTCTCAATGATACCATCTACAACATACTTAATCTTGTATAACCACCTAGAATTCACCACTCACTTCCTCTTTAGCCTAGGCACCACCTCCCACACATCATTCTGCATGATGGAATCATACTTCTTCTGCATGGCCTCTCTCCAGACCTATTGGTCTGTTGCTTTCTAAAAAGTAGAGGGCTTGGAATTTGTGATGCTATTCACCATGGCCAAGTACGAACCAAACCTCTCTAGTGCTCTACTCTCTCTCATCAACCTCTGGGGCTCACCAACTAGCTCCTTGGCTTCCTTCAAGGTCTCCTAAAACCATCTCAATTTCCTCTTCCCTGAAGTAACCTCCTATGGAAAAATACCCTCATGCCCTAAGTCTCATTCATAGAGCTCCATAGATGCTTAAGATATTGAAGCACATGCACTTGTGGTTTGTGAACCAATCACCTGGGATCCTGTAACTGTACTGGGTGGACCAGTCACCTGGGATCCTGTAACTGTACTGGGTGGACCAGTCACCCCTGAACTCAGTGTAATAGAAAACTAAGGCTATGTCCCCTATGATGTACCATCCTGCATATTTGGGAACTCCTCAACTCTATCTCTCAACTCACAAGATCTCTAAATGGCTCTATCCTCCTCGAATCTAACATCTCTCCTCACAACAACTCTCCTTAATGATAGGCCTCTGATAGGATCCCCTTCTCTGTTGTGGGATCCAACTTTGTACTCTTCTCATAAGGGACATGAGAGAAAGTTAGACACCTAATATATGCGAAGGTGTACAACATCTGGCCTCCTCCCAGTGAAGTCCTCCTCAAGAGTCTTGTTCCCCAGATACACTGCACTACACTGCAATTCTGGAGATACACTGTAGATATGTGGACTCCAATTTTTCAGATACACTTCACTACTACAAGCCTCAGCCCATAATAAAAATGGAAACCCCTGATCATGCAACATAGATGTCGCTGCACCAAAAATAGCCAAGTTCTTTCTCTCAGCAACCCCATTCTGCGGGGAGTTTCAAGGAATGATCTGTTGGATCATGTTGTCATTGATGTCAATGGTTTGATTGATTGATGTCGTTGATTGATGTCAAAAGATTGATTGATTGATGATTGATGTAATGTAATATGTATTGTCCTTGATGAGAATGCATAGATGAAGATGGATCAATAAATTGTCATTGATATGATGAAGATCAATGAGTTGTCATTGATACATGATGAAGATGGATCGATGTGGATTCATTGGCATATGATGCATTGTTGGAAAAATGTATAGATGACTCATTATTTTCTTATCATGGTTGATAAAGTGCACAAATGGATGAACTCCAAAGTGGTCCCCTTATGGTGAAATCCCTCACAGGAAGATGCTTTGTGGATTGAGTTATCCTATAAGAATGATTGGAGGACCCATGCTTGTATGTGGAATAATGAGATGAATATCAATGAATTTGTTGGTGAAACTATCCTAGATGGATATTTCTTGTCATACCATTTCCGGTGGTATGTGGAACATCACATAACTCCTCATGGTTTGAGATTTATGGCCTTACAAAGTTGGAGGACCCCCATATGAAGGCTTGAAGCCCCCAAGGTCAAAGAAGTCAAAGTGATCTAAAAGAAGAAATCATTATTTAAATGATAAAGTAAAGTGACAAAGTCAAGGTGGATTATTTAAATAATAAAGAGAAGTGACAAAATCAAGAAAGATGATTTAAATGATAAAGTAAGGTGACAAAATCAAGAAGGAATATTTAAATGATAAAGTATTGGAGAACTTTCTATTTATGGAAAGTGGTTAACCCTAAAATAAGGAAAATAGGTTAAGTGACCTAGAGGATGAAAGTATAAATAAGATAGAAATGGTCAATTGCAGAACATCCTTTTTGTGGATCAATGGAGAGCTTCTTATGAAATTATATTTTTGAGTATTGATGGAGAGCTTCTTGTGAGAGCATTTTTGGTGTGGATATCTTGAGCAAGATTGAAGATCTATTCTAAGAAAGAGAGCGTGAGGAGGATATCATGGACGCATTGAAGTTTTGGCAAGTCTGAGATCATGACGACGAAATTCTCAGAATTACAGAAAAACCCTATTTTCTGGTGCGTACGCGGGTTGTCAGTGTATAGGGTGTGTATACGCAAGTCATCTTTGTACAAGGTGCATATAGTACACGAGCTATCTGTGTATAGGGAGCGTACAGTGGATAAAATCATGGAGATTTGTGGTTGCACTGATGACAAGCTGTTGAAGACTGAAGCAAGTTCCAGATCTGCATTCTATGGACTCAGATCTGTCACTGAGACACTGGTATGGTTACATTATTGTCTTGATGGATACTATTATTTGTTGTGTTGTGAATGCTTAGGGAATTCTTGGTATGGTTTCTATGATGTGGTTTATGTTGGTTGATGGAGTGAGAAACACTCTTATAATTCAGTATTGATATGATGGCTATAGTATGTTGATTGCTTATGCATGGTTGAGTTAGCTTTCATATTGATTGGTTGTGGAGCATGAGTAAGCTATTGGAGAGCTTGGATGTGTTGTGACTGGTTGGTGGTCAGTTTGGACAGTGAGAAACATAAGACAATGATAAATTGGTTGCAGATAATCTAAGTTGATCTTGAAGGATAAACCCTAATAGCTCAGAAGGTATATGCATGTTGTAGTATTGCTTGGGCGTGTATACACATGGGTTGTATTACCAGTAGGGCACGTACATACGCGTGTTGCACTACTGACAGGTCACGTACATGTTGCAGATTGATATCTGTTGAGGATTGTTGCCTCATCTCAGTTGGTGCCGAGTGTGTAAGATGAGTCTTGCATTATAGAGCTAGTGCTCTTGTAGAGTTTTACTCTATTTAGTTGTTTTTGAAAAACCCCCGGATTGAAGTCCATAATAAAAAGAAAATTGTACATACATCTTGTGTTCTTTGTGTTCCCTGTGGAGATGATTTTTTAATGATATATTGTTGATATATGTTACTGATATGTATTCACATCTAACTGATTATAAATGACAACAATGAGTAATGAGTAAATGTTGAATGTTAACTAAGGAGTTTAGTGAGTTTTGTGTAAGAGGGAAGTTTTGGGAAAAAGATCCCCACACTCATTCAACCCCCCCCCTCTAAGTGTGGTAGGTGTGTCCAACACGATCAACTGTCTCCTATTGGGTGCAGAAGTATCTGAACTCTATGGAGGTATAATCACCCCCATTGTCCGACCTCAAGACCTTGATATTTCTCCCTGTCTGGTTCTCCACAATAGCCTTAAACTCTTGGAACCTCTTGAAGACCTCACTCTTGGTCTTCAAGAAATAGATCCAGGTCCTCCTCGAGTGGTTATCAATGAATGTCACATAGTATTCACATCCACCTAAGGAAATTGATGACATGGGCCCGCACACATCAGAGTGTACCAAATCAATTATCCTAAATGATCTACTATCACTACTCAGAAAGACAGTCTTCGTGTACTTCCCAAGAGCACACCCCCTACATACCTCCTGATGCTCGGTGATGAAATGTGGCAATCCTATCACAATCTCCCTCAACACCATCAAAGCTCCATGATGCAAGTGAGCCATCATCCTATGGAAAATCTCACACAACTGACCGTTGTTGTTGCTACTAGCCAAAACATGTAATGGCTGAAAACTAAGTCTATACAGTTTCCCATCACGGGTCCCAATCATTCTGGATGACACGATATTGGACCCCTTAGGGTAAATGAGGACCTTGTCACCTCAGAAAGACACCTCAAATCCCCTATCTTGAATGTTGGAAACTTATATTAGGTTCTTCTTCAACCCAAGGACATACAAGACATCCCCCAACACCATGGGTGGCCTCAACTCCCTCTGAAAGGAACGTGTTCCATGCCCAGTTGCCCTAACTATGGTATTATTCCCAAGAACTATCTCCAACTTGATCCTAGACTTTGTAAGATTAGTAAATTTCTCTCTAACACCAGACATATGATTGAATGCTCCATTGTCTATGTACAATACACTGGATGTCGTCTCAACTATAGACATAATGACAATCAAAGACATCTCCCTATCAAACTGAGATACAAACTCATCCTCCTCAGTTGATGTTGTTGTACCACCTTACTTCTTCTTGTTGTTGGGACATTGTCCAACATATTGCCCCATCTTGTTACAAGCAAAAACATTAACTTTGCTCATATATTTATGTTTCTCACCTCCCTTCTGTTGTTGCTTGGCCCCACCCTTGGGACCCTTCTTGCTCTTCTTCTTTCCCTTTGCAGAAAGAGAAATATCCTCACCATCATCTCCACCATGCTGCTAACTAGAATATCCTAAGCCAAACATGATCTCCTCCTCTACAAATTCATCCCATAGCCTCTACCAATTGGGAACATGATTTCTGGTTACAATGCCTTGTACAAATCTCTCCCATGGTTTGGAGAAGTCATTTAAGGCTTTCCTCACCAACTCAGATGGATCCACTAGCTCCCCCATAGCTACTAACTCATCACGAATCTGAGAAAATCTCGTGAGGTATGAGGTGACTGAATTAGTCTTCATCATCTTAGTGCCCCTCAACTTCTCTTAGAGCACCATATTCTGGTTTTGGTTAGGTCTCTTGTAAAGACCACACAAGAACTACCACATCTGAAATGCAAAGTCCTTACCAGAACCATGAGGAATAATATGGTCTTTCACTACATCTAGGATAGTCCTCTTGGCCTTGATGTTTCTCTTCCTGAACTCATCCAAGAGCACCTCAATAGTAGTAGGTACCACAAGATTTTCAACAATATTCCATAACTCACCCTCCTCCAAAATCAAAATTATCCTAGCCTTCCATGGATACCAATTGCCAACCCCCACTAGCCTATCCTCCACCCTCAACCCGACATGGCTTCCAACTGATAAAGAAATGACCAAAGAAATATGTTTACAAGGTGAGTGAAAATTCTTCCAATTGTTTGCAAATTATCAACCCTCTTTTGTGCCCTTTAGCTCTGATAACATGAAGAAATTCGAGGCTCCTTAGGTTGTCCAACTAAGGTCTGATTAGGAATGTTTCAAGGACAAGAACATGAATATTTTCCCATAGTTTTTGGACTGCTAACATGTATGTTAAAGATGTTGATATATAACTATCTTCAGGATTGATTTAAAACTCATTGTTGTTGATTTCAAGATTATTTAGGAAGTTTTTTTTGTCCTTAATTATCTCTTTCAACATGCATTAAAACCGTAAATTCCCTCTATATATTTTACACTTTAAATGTCGATAAAGAAATATGCAAACCAAAAGAATTTAACACATGTATGTTTGGTCAACATGACCTTGGAAACCCCCCGCCCGTGGGGAAAACCAGTTGAAGAGCGATATTTATTATGGAGCTAGAAGGAAATTATTACAGCAGAGATAACAAATGTTACAACCAACTTATCTCAAGTATGAAAACATATTTCCCCTTGAAGAATGACCCAATCTTGCCTTGAAGTGCATGCCCTAAACCTTGGGTTTTGCACCCTTCTTGTGTTTCTCTTTTTCCTTGTGAAATGTGTCTGATGTAGTTATTTTCTTGTGTGCCCTCTTGCTAATGCTAAGTGTGCCCAATTTCCATGGGTATGTGTGCCCTTCAATCTCTCCACAAGAGTGAGTGCACCATGTTTCCTTGGTGCGCCCTCCTTCACAAATGCGCCCTCTTCTCAAGGTGCGCTCCTCTGCTACTTCTTCTTCTCCAACTCTCCTAAATCTCCTCTTCTCCTCACTCAACTCAACAAGTGAAAAAATGAATGTTTTTTCCCTCCTCCTCTTCACCTTTAGCCTCATCCTTAGGCTAACCTAGGAACCAATGGCTAAGATTAGATCTTAGCCAAACAAGATCAAGGGTGGAGATTAAATCTTCCCCTTTACTTTTAAGTTCCTTAAGTCACTTAAATTTATAAAGACACTTTGACTTTATAACATAAAGTAAAGTGAGTGGGAGTAACATTTTCCCCCTTTAGTGTTAGTGTTAGGCACTCAATAACACTAGGGGGCCACTTACCAAGGACCAAAACTCAACATTAAATGCTTTAAAATGACAAAATTCAATAAAAGTTACTAGTTGATTTACCAACTCCGTGTTTTCTTTAATGATTGATTGTATAACACTATCTATGCACCATAAATGGATCAAAACTCAATGCAATATCATCAATTTGAAAGTTATTGTCAGAGGCTATCATCAAAATAATGAACCAACTTCAAATAAGATCATTTTAATTGCAATATCTTTATTACTTCAATTAACTACATTAATATGAAAATTTTATTTAAATTACTTCCACATTGGCTTGAGAATTATATGTGTATCATGTTTAACTTCAGATTTAACTTTAATTCTATGAACCCTCTTTATGAAAAAATAATTGATACACAAGATAACCAATTTATTTTCATCGTAATTTTGTTAGTATGAATTTTCTAAGTTGTGCTTCGATTGTATTACTAGCAATACAACTAGCACAACCACTTTGATAATGTGGTTGATATACGCCGATAGGCGCCATATCAACAACTCTACCTCACCTATGGTTTTAGTTGGTCACGGTGTTACTTTTGAATCATAATAAATAAAATTTAAATTTTCTTGATAAGCTTCCACCGTACATTGGAATTGGCTCGCACATTAATCGACCAAGCGTACATTGGCCACCAAATGGAACCAAATGGAATTGATATACTCTCGTTGGGCTCAGAAAGATGCATCCGAAGACGATTACATGATCAGAAATAGGTTAAATAAATTCTTTCAAATATCATTATACAGTAAAAGGAACCGTAAGGTGTGAATAGTTGTGAGTAGATGAAGCAAACGAGGCATTAGATGACATAATCTGGATGGCTCGCACAGCTGGTAAAGAATGTTCCAACCACCCAAGGCGCCTCACTAACCATCCAACTGATATTTGTTAAGGGAAGTTGAAAGGTATGTAGTAAAAAAAACCTAAACAAAACAACATAAATGCAGTAAAAAAGACAAATCACAATAAATATGGGTAATCATGTTAATCACTCATATGTGTCAATCAGCTAGCCACCATAGTAAATTTTGATTATGATTAAGTAAAAGTAAAAAAATAAACATGTAAACTGATGTCTTTATAATAGTGAGGAAGTTAGTGGTTGAAATCACAACCATTGATTTATTGGGACGACTAAGAATATTCCATCAATATTTAATCTTGTCCATACAAAACTAATTAAGCACTAAAAACGTATTAAACATGTCCATTATCAATAAATATACGCCTTTCAACTTAATAAATAAAGAAATAATGCTATATTTATTAAATATTTATATAAATAACATATATAATATTGCAACATATAAAATAATCAACTTTCCAAATTTCTAACATATAGTATCCAAGTGTCAACATTTGGATGATCAAAGTTTTATTTAATAAAATATTAATATTATTCACAATATTATTATAATTAAAAATAAAAAAATCATAATAAAATGAAATTTTAAAAAATTAGTTTATTGATATCTTTCGAGCCCAACAAATTCCGTGTTGCATATCAAATAATGCACACTGGCATAAACTTACCCATAACATGATCTGTTTCTAAAGTTTGCTCATTTTAACAATATACAATAATATACAATCACTTTAGTTGTATTACTATTGGCAATTACTTTAATTGCCTTACTTGGATAACAATATACAATAATATAAAATCACTTTAGTTGTATTACTATTGGCAATTACTTTATTTGCCTTGAATTGTAGAGACTTTAGAAATGTTATTTTGAGTTTTGTTTATTATGAAATGGGGTAAGTAATTCTGGCTCACTTACTTTCATTTTTTTAGTTATGATCTGTTGGAATTAAACTTATCCAATTCATTATTGAATCTACATATCCACATAAATAATTGCAATACTAAAAACAAAATTGTTCAGAAATTGCCAGAGGAACCACAGTGTTAATGATAGGACGTTTCGGATCCACAACAGGATCCATCTTCAGGACAGAAAAAAGCCTGAGGAAAATAAGAGAGGTGCCTTAATTAAATAGTGAAAAGTGAACCCTAGGTTTGGGGAGGTTTCTCAAATTAGGTATTTAATTAGTGAATTAAAATGATAACCCGACGGTGTTTAATTAAATTATATGTTAAGGATAGGCTAAATTTTAGGGTTTACCCTATTATTAAAATTAATTTTGTGTTAATAAAGGTTAAATTAAGGTTAATTTAGTTTTGTAGTATTAATGTTATTATTTTTAATTTAGTGGTCGGCTTGAGTGAAGTCCTAGGTTTGAGGATGTTAATATTGTTAATATTAAAATAACTAAGCGTTACTAGCAGTCTAGGGTTAAAAATAGGCTAAAAATAGGTTAAGTTATTAATATTAAATTTTTATGATAAATAAGGGCTAAATTTAGGGTCAGTCACATGGTGTTAATGTTAATTTAATGCTAAATATAGGTTAAATTAAGGTTGACTTAACAAGGTGGCACACTAGCAATTTAGGGTTAAAAGAGGGGGGGGGCTAAATTTAGGTTAATGTTATTAATATTAAATTTCTATGTTAAATATATTAATATTAAGTTATTGATAGGTTAGATTAATATTAAGTCCTAGGTTTGAGGATGTTAATATTATTAATATTAAAATAACTAAGCGTTACTAGCAATCTAGGGTTAAAAATAGGCTAAAAATAGGTTAAGTTATTAAAATTAAATTTTATGATAAATAAGGGCTAAATTTAATGCTAAATATAGGTTAAAATAAGGCTGACTTAGCGAGGTGGCACACTAGCAATTTAGGGTTAAAAAAAAAAGGGGCGGGGGGCTAAATTTAGGTTAATGTTATTAATATTAAATTTCTATGTTAAATATAGGCTAAAAATATTAATATTAAGTTATTGATAGGTTAGGTTAAGATTGAGGGGGTAGCAAAAATATTATTACTGTTTTATTAGGAATCGGCTAAGTGAAACCCTAGTTTAGAGGAAGTTCAATTTTAGGTTAAATTAAGTTGGAAACAAAAGGTATAGCTTTTAATTAGTATAAGGTTGGTTAGCTTAAAAAGTAATAAAAGTATGTCAAGGGGGGGAAAACATAAGGTAATAGGTTAAGTTAAGGTGAAACAAGGTGTAAGTATTAGAGTCCTGAGGGTAAGGTTAAAGATGTGATCTTTTCCGAATGAGCGGGATCCAGCTTTCGCTAATCTCTAGGCCGTTGTCTCTATTTAGGTTATCGGGATTTTTGATGATTTCGATTGCCTCTCTAATTCGTCTTTTAAGGAGATGGTCTTCTATAGCTAAGATTTTGGTGTCTTCTAGGCGTATGTGGTGCTTAGTTGTCAGAGAGTGTTCGGCTAGTGCTGAGGTCCGGGTTCGTTCGTTCTTGATGTCAGCACTATGCTCTTTAATCCTGGTGTTGAAAGAGCGGCCTGTTTCCCCAATATAGCATTTGCCACAAGACCAATCTATCTTGTAAACTCCTTTGAAATTGTGTTGGTCAAGCTTATCCTTGACAGATCTCATTTTCTGCTTGATGGTGTTAAGCGGTCTGAATGAGGTCTTAATCTCTTTCTTGTTTAGGATTTTTGCGATTTTATCAGTGACTCCTTGGATGTAAGGGAGGTAGGCTGTGAGGCTCGGGGTTTGGTTGTTGCTCTGTTGGGGTTTGTTTTTTTTTTGTTTTTTTTCTTTTTCTAGGGATTTCCTTATTGTGTTCTCGATCTCTTTTTCTTTGTAACCTATGTTTTTAGGACTATGCAACCCACTCTATCAAGAGATAAGTTGAAAATTACTATGATTTTGTACTATGCACCCTTCCTTTGCACCACATAATAATTTCTAGTTCAGTTCATTTGTGAGTTAATCTTATCACTTTTTTTTCCAAACTAAAAAAAAGAGCATTACTAATTACTCTGTTCACTACTCCTTCCACTTGTTTGATTATATTAAACCAACAGCTTATAACTTTTAGATATAATAGAAAAAATACCAACAGCTTCAAAAAGCAAGGAAATTTTATAAGAGCTTATTTGTTTACAATCTAGATTTAAAATGGAGTTAGTTAAACGTTTTATCTTTCGGGTTTTTTTTTGACAGAAATTGGTTGGAATTTGATGATGTAAATTTGGAGAAAATCTCTATTTTCTGTTATTTAAATTGTCTTTCTAATACATAAATGGATTCAGCTTGCTGAAAACCCCTGAAACACTCTGATTATATAAACTTAACCACTCAAATCTGCCGATCCAATCATTCATCATCAGATTTCAAACAAAAACAAAAGAAAAAATGACAGAAAAAATATCTCCAAAAAATTATAACGTTTAGACTACTGCAATTAAAATTCTAAATGCAAATTTCATCAAGTAAAACAAAGATTTGTAATTCAAAGCAAGTATACAATCGTTTGCATCCATACACTTAGGAACTGTGGTTTTCATACTTTGTCTTGGGAAAATAATCAAAACCGACTAATAATAATTATGTTACATTACAGTTATTTTGACACGTAGGCTAACCTATGCAAGTCAGTTCTGCAGGAATTCCCGAAGATCGTCAAGAAACTTTGAAGACAAATCATAAGGAAGGAGATGAAACGAATGAAAGCCCTCCTCGTAGAAGAGAAGCTCTACCTCTTTGCCCATGTTTTTCAGATGTTCAACGTATTGGAGATCTCGATCCTTGAGGAGGTCCAGTCCACCCACCACCACCAGCGACGGAGGCAACGATAGCCCTGAGATGTCGGGAGAATCGGCGCCCACCACGTTGGCCGCGGGGTGGTCTCTCGTGGCCCCTTCCGGCAGAAACGCCTTCCAGAACCAATCGGTGGCCTCCAACGTAAGGAGCGGAGCACCGTTGCTCAACCTCACCTCCACCGACGTCCTATCCTCCCCGCCAAAGAAGGGCTGAATGAGCACGTGCCCCACGATCTTGACTGGACTCATGTCCCCTTCTCCCGCCACGCGGCATCCCACGTGGTGAACGATGTTCCCGCCCGCGCTCTCGCCCATCAGGAAGCACCGAGACAGATCGGCGTTCGGAGGCAGGTAGTCACTCCCGCGCTCACGGAGCCACGCGAGGGCCGCGAAACTGTCGTCGTAAGCGGCGGGGTACTTGTGCTCCGGAGCCAACCGGTAATTCACCGAGACGACCACCATTCTTTGTCGCGTGGCCAGCCTACGGCAGAATATGTCGTAGGCCTCGTCGCTCGTCGAGAACAGGCAGAAACCTCCGCCATGGAAGTAAACGACCACGGGCAACGCGCTCTCCTCCCCCTCGTCGTTGACAGGAACAAAGAGACGGATCCATACGCCCGTGGCCTCGTCGATGACGATGTCTTTCGTATAGACTCCTCTAGTGGGCGTCTCGTTGGCGGGAGCCTTGCGGATCATCCACTCTACAAGGCTCCGGTTAAGGGTGCCGTCGCTTCTCCTGCAGATATAGCACACTGTTTTCGCAAGCCAGCAGAGCCACTGAACGCGACGAGGGAGCGAGCTAATCATGGAGGACTCTACTCGTTCCCGCTCACAATTGCTCGTCATTGTAATTGGAAAACAGAAGAAGAAGAATACCAGTGGCAATCCAGAAGCCTGATCTTGCTGCCCGGTAACTTATAATCTGAGATCCGTTGCCCCGATCGATTATATGCATGGTAGCAGAGATATGAATGGGAAAGTTAATGCAGACCAGTCAAACAGCGCCAATGCCTTAAGACGCACCAATATAGGATACGGAAATACATTTTTATATATCTAAATATATGATATATTAAATGCAGAAACATAGAGATCCATTCCCGGTGCAAGGTAACGCGTTTAATATATTTATTTTCAATCATTTTTATACCTGCCCATATTGAAAAATATATTTATTTTCAATCATTTTTATACCTGTCCATATTGTAATTGGTTTTATAGCTGCCCATACTGTCATTGTCTGGTGGTCGAATTAATTTCATTTTTATTAGTTTGAATTTTATATTGTTTAATATTTTTTTTATAAAGGGTAATTAAGTTATATTATATATTAATTTGAGTATTATGAAAATTGAAAATTAATTTTTAATTGATAGATATTTATGATTTGATTAATTTTATAATAATAATAATAATAATAATTTAAATTGGTATATGAGATTTGTTTTTTGTTTGTGGGATAATAGATTTCTTCCTTTTAGCAATTACTGAGGTATACATACTTATCATTTTTGGATTTGAATTTGTGATGTTTTGGTCTACTTAGGAATACATACCCTACCATATCACTTAAAACTGTTTATGATTTTTCACAAAAGGAATTGGTTAATGATTTAATGACTAAAAACCCAAAAACATTTGACATGGGGATTTCATCATAAACCATCAACAAATTATTTTAAGTGACTAGATTTTGCTTACGCATAATAATATTGTTACATGTTGAGATCTTAGAATTGTATCAACAAAAAATAAACCAATAACTTTAAATATTATAAACTTTTTCCACTTGAAAAAATTATAATAAAAACTTGAAATAAATATACAAATTACACACCCACATAAAAATATATAATCTACTATTTTATTTAGATTAATAATTCTTAGATCATCTATACTCATAAATTATTAATTAAACAATTCAACCTTTCAACTTCTTTTATAGAGTATGAATCAAATCCTTTTATGACCATAAATTAAATCCTTTTATTCATAATAAAAATATTTGATTCATGGTCTTGTTGACCCATATATGTTTTAAGTCTTTCAAAAATTCTTTCTCTTCTACATTTCGACACTTAGAAGTTTTTTTGTTGATCGCGGGTTCATTAGCCATTTTCTTTCTTGTTATAACCTCCACCACTTCCAAAACACATCATTGTATTCAGTCGTATCCATTTTGCACCGATACTTAGTCTTTTATTTTTGTTTCTCATGGGTTTGTTACCTCTTCATGCTCAAGTTCGAAACTCCATTGTTACCAAAATGCACCACCATGTTCCACGATCCTCATATTGCACTATACTTAGAATATTTTTCAAGTTCTTATCGTGGCTAGGGATCACTCACCCTATTCGCTTCGTTTTCACCATGACAGGTCCGATCGACCAATTATATTACTTAGTCATTTTCTTAAGTCATTCTCTCTCTCTCTCTCTCTCTCTCTCTCTCTCTCTCT
>ML793504.1:327048-339955 GCA_009831015.1 Picea engelmannii
CATTTGCTTCCTGATTTCTCTCCTGCTGTCCATCTCTTTGTTTCTTTGGAGCTCTGCATTCTTTCTTCAGATGTCCTTTCTTCCCACAATTCCAGCACTCTATCTTTCCAAGTCTGGATTTGGATCTGCCCTTCCTAGAATTTTCGCGGTTTCCTGAGCCCTTTCCTCTATCCTTTTATCTTCCCTTGTTCTCCATGTTCAACGTATTTCCTGATGTCTCACCTGTGCTTTTCCATCGCATTTCCTCATTAAGGATAACACCAACAACATCATCAAATTTTAAAGTATTTGAACCAGAGATAGAGTTACTTACAACCATGACCAAGCCATTCCAACTTTCTGGCAATGAGCACAAGATTAGAAGAGCCCTAACCTCATCATCAAAGTCCACTTTTACAGAACTTAGTTGATTAGTAACCGTATTAAATTCATTTAAATGATTTGCAACAGACCCGCCTTCTGACATCTTCATATTAAATAATCCCTTCATTAGAAATACCTTATTCGACGTCGAGGGTTTTTCATACAATTTGGCCAACACGTCCATCAAACCCTTCGTTGTCTTTTCTTTCGAAATATTGAAAGCCACCGATGCTACCAGGCTCAGCTGTATCGTTCCTAGAGCCTTTCTGTCAATAATCTGCCATTCTTCGTCCTTCATGGCCCCCAGCTTCTTTTCTACTCCGCTCAATGGTAGGAATAGATCCTTCTGATATAAATAGTCTTCCATCTGCATCTTCCATAACTGGTAGTTTTGGCCATTAAATTTCTCAACCCTAAACCTTCCATCTTCCGACATTGCTCCCACTCAAACCATGAACCCTCTTTTCCTGCGAGTTACCTTATGCTCTGATACCAGTTGTTAGAAAAAACAGGACCGCGGAGCAATAAAATAAAAAAAATGCAGAAACAAAACACAGAAGATACATAATACAAGAGAGACATAGATTTACATGGTTCACCCAGTGTGGTCTATGTCCACCAGAGAAATTTCTAGGTCCTTCCTTTATTATTATCCAGCAAATGAAGGGATACAACCTACAGCAAAACCCGTTGTAACTTCCTCTTCTTTCTCTTACATTCTCCTCTCTCAGAATACAATATTCACCACCATCCATAGCCGTGATACATTTCCCTCATAAAAGAGGGTTGCCTTCTAGGGAAAAAAACCCAAACATAATCTCTACCGTTAGATATGCAACCTTATAATGAACGGTCCATATTTACAATGAAATTAAAATATACTTTTACAAGGCAATTTTTGCTTCGGGGGCTTCGCCCCCAAACCCCCCAGCCGGGGGGATAGCCCCCCCGGACCCCGTAGAGGGGGTAGCCCCCCTCTACACTCCCCCGCGTGGAAGAGTGTACATACTTCTGGGGTGTAAATACTTCATGGGGTATAAACACGGCTGAAAGCAAGGACCTCTGAATCAGGAAGATAATCAGGCTCCACAACCAACACTTTGGACTTGGTAAATTTATCATCTTCACCTTCATGCTTGAAGGCCAACTAAAGCTAAGCAGGAACTCAATTTATCCCTGGTTACTACCTTTGTTAACATGTATGTAGGATTCTGGCTAGTGTGTATCTTTTCCAATTTCAATTGTCCATCTTCCAAAATGGATCATATGAAATGGTACTTGAGTTGTATATGTTTAGCCTTATAATGGAAGGATGAGTTCGTTGCAAGATGAATGGAACTATGGTTTTCACAATACAACTTGTTATTCTCCTACTACTTTCCCAATTCCTTCGTAAATCTTTGTAACCAAATCACCTCTTTACTAGCCTCTGTAGAAACAACATACTTTGCTTCCATTATTGAAAGTGAAACAACCTTTTGTAGTTTCAAAATCCAACTTATTGTTGTTCCACCTATAGTAAAACATACTCTATGGTGCTCCTCCTGCTATCTTTATCACCTGCAATATTTGAATCAACATATCCCTATAGAACAATATTTGAACCTCCAAAACGTAATGCATGAGTATTAGTACCTCTCAAATACCTGGGAATCAATTTTATTTCCTCCCAATGTTCTTTCCCTGGATTGCTCATATACCTTCTCACAACTCCCACTGCATGTGCAATATCTGGTCTTGTGCACATGATTTGAAAATCCTTAGATACCAACTTAATCTTTAAAAAACCATATTAGCATCTAACCTGATTCAGAAATATTTCTTGATCATATTGAGGTGATTTGCAGAACACATGTCGATATTCTTATTATTTAAAACCTCATGAAATGCTAAATAACTTGCATAATAGTGAGATAACACAACATGAAATAAAAGAACTCAATGAGACAATATTTGATGATGGATTTCACCTCTCCTAGGATACATATCCAAGTTCCCTTAAACAATGAGACTCCTCTTCATTAATCTTGAATGTAAAATATTACAATGAAAATAGACTTACAAAGACAATCTTGAAGTCACTCTTCAATTCTATTGCTCAAACTTGGAAATAGAGATTACCATTGAATTCCTCTCGAAATTATGAGAAAATGTGTATAATATTGTCCATATTCTGAATTGGATCAATTTCACCTTCTTTGGCACGTAAAAAAATGCGCTAAAACTCTTATACAAGGCTATCTAGACTAATATTTTCATAAACAACTTCTTAGTACAGAATAGACCTCACCATCACGCTTCTCTCAGAAAAACAAGAAAAATGAGTATAAACATACCTATGTTTGAAGATAGTGCTCTGTGACACACAAATCTAGACAACACCAAAAACTGAGCTCCTTTGGGCACACATTCCAATGCATTCATATTGTACCCTTGTACTCTATGTCGACCTTGATATTTGTGTCCATCTCAGGATCTGTGTTCGACCTTAAATAGGCCACGGGCCTGACCATGGTCCAAAATTTTAGTTAACTGCGACATTAATTTAAAACCAAATCTGTGGAATCTCCATAACGAATGGTGCCATTGGCACGTTGGTTAAAGCTTTAGGTTGTGTGGGAGGAGGTCACCTGTTCGACCCCCGTGGACCTTTCCTATCTATTTGGTGTGTTATATGTTATATATAGTATGGTTGTTATGTTAGCAGTATAGTTGTTATCTCCCCGTGATTCTTGGGGCATGGTTACATTGGATTCCAGATATACCATGGGTTAGGGTCTTATCTCGTAGCCCTTTTTCTATCAACTAAACTTTACCCCAAACTTAAATATGTTGCACGTTACATATGGTTAATAACCATAGGTGTGGTGTATTAGTAAGGTCGTTGGATTTGTATGCGTGAGGTTAGGGGTTCGACTCTGGTCGGACCATACAAATTTTGATAAAACTTAATCGAAAAATAGCAATGGGATGCGACCATGTGGAAATCTCTCATTAGTCCACTTGTGCTTGCATGCCACATGTTTAAATATGACTTGTCCACTTGTGTTGTATGATTTCCTTGTCACTCGTATGATGTGCCACATGGAAATCTGTGGTGTTGCCACGTTAGCATCGTAGATCCTGTACAAACGTACCACATGTCACCCTTTCAATGGTGCCACATGTCACCTTTGAATTTGACTTTTGACCATGTTGACCAAAACTTTGATCGGTTATATCGTTTTCATATGAACTCTGTTTGAGGCGATTTTTGCATCGTTGGAAAGATATCATCGAGCTCTACACAATGAAATAATTTTTGGGAAAATTTGAGATGATCAAATTTTGATCATTTCTAGATCCTCCTTGACCTCTGTGAGTGTTTCAGATCCTCTTGGATCTCTGTGAGTATTCCAAATACTCTTGGATCAAAACACCATATCATACATCAAGTTGTCAACTGTTGATGAATAAGGGACACTGGAAATGTATTCTATCTGCTCCTGTGTCTGGGGACACATTTCCTTGGTTAATTTGAAATGGATGGTCAAAGGTGTAATAACCGGTTTTTCATTTTGCATTCTTAACCTCTCCAACACCTTCTCTATATACTCACCCCGAGACAATGTCAATTTGTGATTTTTCCTGTCTCTTGTTATTCTCATACCAACGGTTTTCTTTACAGCACCCAAATCCTTCATCGCAAACGAATTAGATAATTTCCGTTTGAGCACATTTATATCCTAGACCCCGTAATAAGCATGTCATATGCATACAATAGAAAGATAATATAGCTTCCATTTTCTAACCTCTTAAAGTAAACACAGTGATCATAATGACATCTACTATAACCTTGTTCTGTCATAAACTTGTCAAATTTCAAATACCACTGCCTTGGAGCTTTTTTTAGGCCATACAAGATCTTGTTCAACTTGCATACCAAATTCTCCTTCACTTTGACCTCATACCCCTATGCTTGTTGCATACAAATATCTTCCTCCAAATCCTCATGGAGAAAAGTTGGTTTTACATCTAATTGTTTAAGATGCAAATCTTCTATTGCTAGAAGACTTAAAATAGTCCTAATTGAAGTCATTTTAACAACATGAAAAAATATTTCATCAAAATATATACCTTTCTCCTGTGAAAACCCCTTTACAACAAGTCTGGCCTTGTGCCATTTTTTTCATCCATATTCTTCCTTCAACCTGTAAACCCATTTATTATGCAATTCTCTTTTTCATGTAGGCAATTGAACCAAGTCCTAAGTCTAGTTATTTACCAAGGAGTCCATTTCCTCTTTCATGCCTTACTCCCACTTATTTTTAGTGTCTACCTACGTTGCATCTTCATAACTTTTTGGTTCACTAGAATCAGTCAACAATAAATAATACGATGAAGGAGAGTATTGTTCAGGGGGTCTACTTAACCTAATAGATCTTCTAACAACACCTGCAGGAGTTTTAGGTACGTGTTGTTGTACATTTTAATTTTCTGGTACCTTTGGAATTTCATTTTCTTTGATTTCATCAAGCACTATGTATTCTGAGTTTTCATTTTTCTGTGTTTTCCCCTGCAATTGATCTTTGTAAATGAATTTTTCATTGAATACCACATATCTACTCCTAATGATTTTTTGATTTTCATAATCCCATAATTGATAACCAAAATCATTTACATTGTATCCAATAAAGGTACACTTCTTGGATTTTACTTCAAGCTTTTTTCTATTTTCTTTATCAATATGGACAAATGCTTCACAATTGAAAGTCTTCAGAAATGAGTAGTTTACCTTTTTACCTATCTATGCATCCTCTAGAATTCCACCATCCAAGGAGCTTGAAGGCCCTTTGTTTATTAAGTAAACAACAATATCTACAACATCTACCCAAAATTATAAGGGAAACCCTGCATGCAATCTCATACTCCTTGCACGTTCCATGATTGACATGTTCATCCTTTCTGACACACCATTTTCTTGTGGTGTTCTTGGAACTGTCTTCTCTCTACCAATCCCATGGTATGAATAGCAATTATCAAAATCCTTTCTACAATATTCACCTCCATCATCTGATCTAAGATACTTCAATCTGATTGCTGAATTTCTGTGGTGAGGAGTGTTTCCGGCGAATTCGAAAAAACCACAGTATTATCAATTGAATGTCGACGTTTCTGATCCATATTATGATCCATCATCAGGACAAGAAGCTTGTGTTTAATTGTGAGAAGAGATGGTTATAAATATCTAAGTTTTGCGGGAAAATTTTGTGTCGGCTAGAGTCTTTTGTGTCGCAAAAATTAGATATTTATAACCATCGCTTCTCTCAATTAAACCTAGGCTTCTTGTCCTGATGATGGATCCTGATATGGATCTGAAACGTCAACATTCAATTGATAATATTGTGGTTTTTCCGAATTCGCCTGAAAATACTTCAACCTTTTTCCTGTCTCATTCTCAACTAAAGCTTTTCATTTCTTAAAAGTGTCAAAAACATCTTATTTTTGTTGAATGCAATAAACCTAAGTTTTTCTAGTTGCATCATCAATAAAAGTAACATAATAACGAGAGACACTAAGAGATGATACCTGAGTTGGTCCCTAGACATATGTATGCACAAACTCTAACTTTTCACTCTCCTTTTCCCTCCCAACTCTAAGAAATTTTATTCTCTTCTATTTTCCATAAACACAATGCTCACATAAGTCCAAATCAAATTGTTTAAGATCTTGCAAAAAATCCCTTTTGTGGAGTATCTGCATCCCCTTCCCACTCATTTTTCCAAGCCTATGATGCCACAGTGTTGTATCCACTTTTGTAGAAGCTAAAGAGATAGAAGAGTCAACATTACCAATACATAAATACAATGTACCTACCTTCTCTCCTTTTCCTTTTACAAGTGATCCTTTATTGACCTTCCACACATTGTCTATAAATGTAGATATAAAACCTTCACTTCCCAACTGCCTTGTTGAGATTAGATTTCTTCTCAAATCTGGAACATGTATCACCTATTTTAGTAACCATTGGTTTCCATTCTTTAACTTTATTTGTAACTTACCCATTCAAACAATTTTACATGATTCAACATGACCCAAATAAACCTGTCTAAAATCACCTTGAACATAATCTTGAAAATATTTCCTATGGGGTGTGGCATGAAATGAATCCCCTGAATCTAATACCCAATAATCAATAATATTATCTAAAGAAATAATCAAAGAAGCTTGTAACACATCACCTGCTACATTTTTATTTTTATTTTTCTCTTGTTGTGCATCTCCTTGTTTCTTTGGAGATCTGTAGTCTTTATTCAAATGTCCTTTCTTGCCACAATTCCAAAACTTTATCTTTGCTACTCTGGATTTGGATATGCCCTTCCTAGACTTCCCAAGGTTCCTTGGGCTCTTTCCTCTTTCCCTTTGTCTTTTCCTATTCCCCACGGTCAACGCATTACCTGATGTCTCACTTGTTCTTTTGTGTCACATTTCCTTGCTAAGGATAACACCAACAAAATCATCAAATTTCAGAATGTTTGAACTGGAGACACTACTACATATGGGCAGATTATTCCACGAAATTTTTCCAGGTTTCCATTATTTTCATGTTTTTTTTTTTAAATAGGGCGGGTGTTGGAGTTACTTCACACAAACCTAGGATTTATTTTTCCTAAGGTTATTCCTTGTTTATTAGTCATAATTAGTCATTATCCAGTCTCCTATATTTTAGGGGAGAATATTCTCTTTTAGTTGACACTTCAGTTTGACTAGTTGAGTTGAGTTTAGATGTTGCATTGGGATCATCACCATGCAAAATCGGGATCATCACCATGATAATTCGACCTTGCCTTGGTATCATCACCAGAGTGGGGAATTAGCCTTGATTCTTTTAGTTAACTCCTCACTACTCTCTGTTCAGTCAGTTAACTAAAGACTAGTTGACTAGTTAACTCAACTAGGTGGCAGTTCACTCCCATAATTGTTGGTGTGTGTCCAAATCACTCTAGACCACCACTATGGCACATTGGTTCACCTCAATTTGAACTCATTGATTTATACAGAGTATATCATGTGTAAATTATTCATTATTCACAACGGTTAATGCGAATTCTTCCATTATTTCTCTCCTTCTTCTTCTTTTTCCAATTCTCTCTGCAAATGTGTGTATTATTATTTAGCTAGATATATTATGTGCAGGTTCAACACATTTACATGGTATCAAAGCAGATGGACTGCTAAGAAAAATCTACACCAAAATTTTTGCAGGTACAAAAGATTGAAGACAACGGAAAAATGGAATTCCAAAAAGAAATCATTCTTACACCTTACAACTATTTTGCATGGAAGGAGAAGATAGCCATACATATCAGATCCATAGGGTTGTATAGGTTAAGCATGAATATAGATACAAATCCTACATCAGCCATATAAAAATCCAAGTACTTAAATCGCATGGATGAGGCACTCAGAACAATTTGCAGTCTTATTTCTTCTGATCTCCTTTTTCACATATCTTCCTGTAAGACTCCCAATGAAGCCTGGAAAGCCTTGGAAGGGCTCTTTGGAAAACATGATGAGATGAGGGGACACATGCTGGAGGTGGATCTAATCACATTGGATCCAAAAAGCTTCGACAATATCCAAGATTTCTTTACAAAATTCAAGGATTTATTGTCACAACTCAAAGCTTGCGGGGTTGATAAATCGACGGAAGAGAAACAAATGGTTCTCACAATTATCTCCAAGATTGGACCTGAATTCTCTGTATTCATATCCACATTCCATATTATCATATTTTCCTCTGGAGCCACCTGAAAGATGCCTTCTCTTGAGGACTTTATCGAATCCCTAACACAAGAGCAAACCAAGCTCATCAACATGGGCGCAATCAAAGGCCCAAGGGCGCATGCACTCACTGTGCATTATGGCAGCCACAAATATAATAAATCTAAAGATAAATATAAGTGGAAAGATCATGCACATACGAAGAAGGAAGGGTACACAAAACCCTTCACGAATGGCTCCGGATCCAAAAGAGAAAAGGGAAGAAAAGGAGAGAAACACACATACTGTCACAAAGGATTCCATTCACAATTTGCATTCATGCAAAAACAAATATATCTGATGTCTTAAATACTTCAGCAAAACAACCTTGGAGATCACATCCCTGAGGGTGCCAAGAAGAAGAAGCCAAAAGATCTGAATTCCAAGAAAGGCAATTCTAGCCATGCCTTGATTGCAATCAACTCCTCCCTTGATGTTTGGATCATAGATTCAGGAGCATGACATCATATGGTTGCCTCAGAAGTAGTCTATTCTTCATTGGATGCATGCAAAGGTCCTCCTATTCTTATGGGGGACAACTCTTCTGTCGAAGTCACTAGCAAAGGAAGGATTGAACTCACCAATGGAAGCTTTGAGAATGTGTTGCATGTTCCCAAACTTCCTGTCAACCTTATTTCCGTATATCAGATGAAGAATTACAGCACTAGAAAGAAATTCATATTCACACCAAATTCCGTGGATATTTACGACATGCAAACCAACTCCAGGGTTGCTACCGGTGAGGTAAATCGTCAGTCTAGATTGTATACTTTTTCTGAATTCATTGAACCTGATTCTTCTTTACTGCTTACTCATGCTGATGAAAGTAGTAGGATATGGCACGAAAGGTTTGGACATTTGAATTTCAGATACATGTAATAGCTTAGCAAGCACAAATTAGTTGATGGTCTACTAGACATCCATTTCTCCAAGGGAGTATGTGAGGGATGTGTTCTCGAAAAACACCCTCAAGAGAAATTCGACAAAGGAAAGTCTCAACGAGCTTCCACACCTTTAGATCTGATCCATAGTGATCTCACGGGTCCTTTTACGCATCCATCCTTCAGCAAAGCAAGGTTTGTTGTCATTTTTGTTGATGATTTCTCACGTTTTACTTGGATCTACTTTCTTAGGCAAAAATCTGAAGTCTTTCAACACCTCAAAGATTTCAAAGCCTTGGTTGAGACACAGTCCGGAAAGAAGATCAAAGTCCTCCGAACTAATAACGGGGGAGAGTATGTGAATAATGAGATCCACAATCTTTCCCATGAGGTAGGGATTCAGTTGCAACACACAGTTCCCTATACTCCACAACAAAACAAAGTTTTTGAGCGGAAAAAATGATCTCTAAAGGAGATGGCATCTTTCATGTTGCCTGCAAATTCACTACCATAGAGACTATGAGACGAAGAAATTAATTGTGCAAAATACATCCAAAATAGATCTCCTCATAGATCTGTCAAGGATAAGACCCCCTACGAGGCTTGGAGTGGCCTCAAACTAGAAGTGACCCACTTTCGCATTTTTGGTTCATGTGCATGGGCCCGGATTCCCTCTGAAAATAAGAAGGCTCTTGATCCACAGAGAACTGAGTGCATTTTTGTTGGATACCCCGACGGTGTGAGGGGATATCGGCTTATTGATATTTCCTCGGACTGGCTCATCATTGAGCGTAGTGTCCAATTCAAGGAAAGTGTCTCGCATGTACCTCAACAGTCACATACATACACCTTCACTCTTCCACCTGTTCGAGATGATAAGCATGCACATGCCAACTCTTCTTCAGATGAGAGTTATGATTCAGAGGACTCAGATGATTCAGATTCAGATTCAGAGTTAGTACAGTCAGATGTAGAGTCAGAGCATCTAGATGCAGCTGCAGAGCCAGAGAAGAGGTCCAAGTGGGCACATACTACTCTTCAGTATGCAGGGGATCTCGTTGGTGATCTAGCCGATACTAGGAGGACTCGATTCAATTTTCAGGAGCCTCCTATTACACTCACTACCACTGAACCATTTCCCTCCAGGCATATTTTCTTGGTTCATTCTTTTGATCCATTGTCTTATGGCGAGGCTGTTGGAAATCCCTTTTGGGAATCTTCCATGTAGGAGGAGTACAACTCCCTCCTCAAGAACTAGACTTGGGATCCAGTTCCCCTTCCTTCTAGGAGGAAAATTGTTAGATGCAGATGGGTCTATAGGACCAAGAGCCCAACAGATGGATATATCAACAGATACAAAGCCAGGCTTGTTCCCAAAAGATTTCAATAAGTTCATGGTATTGACTATGATGAGACTTTCTCTCCAGTAGCGAAGATGGATTCCATACGATTGTCACTTTCCATTGCGACAACCAAGGCATGGGAAGTCCATCAGATGGATGTGAAGAATGGATTTCTTCATGGTGATCTCTCCGAGGAGATCTACATGGAGTAGCCCCAAGGATTTATGCAGGACTCATATTTGGTCTGTCGACTGAAGAAGTCACTTTATGGCCTCAAGAAGGCTTCGAGGGCATGGTATGCCAAGATGGAATCCTACCTGTTGTCACAGAACTTTGTACGTTGTAAATCAGAACCGAATGTATGCATGCTTAGGATGACTGATTCACTTCTACTTTTAGTTTTGTATGTCGATGATTTGTTGATCATCGGTTGCTCAACTTCAGCTATTGTTGCAGTCAAGAGGATTCTTCATGACAGGTTTTTGATGATGGACATGGTTCTGCTACACTTCTTCCTTGGACTTGAGATCAATCAGGATGCATCAAGCATTAAACTGTCTCAAGCCAATATGCATGAGATCTCCTTGAGAGATTTCACATGACAAACTGCAAGTCTACTCCGACTCCTTTCCTATCAGGAGTCAAACTTGAGGATGGAGGGGAGACTCCACTAGTTGACAACACACTATACAGAAAACTAGTGGGGATCTTGTTGTATCTCACACACTCCATACCAGACCTCTCCTATGCAGTTGGTGCAGTTTCCAGGTTCATGCAAGAGCCGCATGAGCTACATTGGAAAGTTGCAAAGCGTATCCTTCGATACATATAGGGAACCATCACCTTTGGGATTCATTATGCAACCGACTCTACATTATATCTCATTGGGTTTACTGATTCCGACTGGGATAGCGATATCATTGATCGCAAGTCCACATCCGGTTACTCACTCGGTCTTGGTTCCAGGCCTATCTGTTGGTCGAGCAAGAAGCAAGCTTCCATTGCTCCATCTTCAGTCGAGGCAGAGTACAGAGGGGTATTTAACATAACCATTTAGGCTATGTGGCTACAACATTTTCTCATTGAGTTGGGCATTCAGTTTCATCGACCGATCATCATCTAGTGTGACAACCATAACACTCTGAAGTTCTGCATTGATCCAGTTCAGAGGCAGCGGACGAAGCACATTGATATCCACATGCACTACATCCAGGACTTAGTACATGAGGGGATCATTGACTTGTAGTTCTGTCCTTCAAAAGAACAAATGAAAAACATTTTCACCAATACCTTCACTGAGCAGAAATTCCATTCTCTGTGAGGTCGTCTTGGAGTGAAGGACATGGTTGCTTACCAACTATTTTTTTTGTTCCTTATCATTTTTTATGCATTTGATTTGAGGGGGGGGGTTTCCATGAGTTTTTCCCTCTTTCCTCATTTATTTCAGTGTATCTTTTGTATTTGGGCACCTAACATGGCCTTGTTTCCGGGACCCATTCTTTATTTTCACCATAGTGATGTTCAGGGGGGGTGTTGGAGTTACTTCACACACACCTAGGATTTGTTTTTCCTAAGGTTATTCCTTGTTTATTAGTCATAATTAGTCATTATCCAGTCTCCTATATTTTAGGGGAGAATATTCCACCTGGAGAATATTCTCTTTCAGTTGACACTTCTATTTGACTAGTTGAGTTGAGTTTAGATGTTGCATTGGAATCATCACCATGCAACATTGGGATCATCACCATGATAATTCGAACTTGCCTTGGTATCATCACTAGAGTGGTGTATTAGCCTTGATTCCCTGAGATAACCTCACTACTCTTTGTTTAGTCAGTTAATTGAAGACTAGTTGACTAATTAACTCAACTAGATGGTAGTTCACTCACGTAACTGCCTGAGAGACTAGAATAGGTGGCAGTTCACTCCCATAACTGATGGTGTGTGTCCATATCACTCTATACCAACACTATGGCACATTGGTTCACCTCAAGTCAAACTCATTGAGTTATATATATTATATCATGTATAAATTATTCATTATTCAGAACGGTTAATGAGAATTCTTCCATTCTTTCTCTCCTTCTTCTTCTTTTTCCAATTCTCTCTGCAAATGTGTGTATTATTGTTTAGCTAGATCTATTCTGTGTAGGTTCAACACAT
Organism: Picea engelmannii; assembly: GCA_009831015.1. Taxonomy (NCBI): domain Eukaryota; kingdom Viridiplantae; phylum Streptophyta; class Pinopsida; order Pinales; family Pinaceae; genus Picea; species Picea engelmannii. Next base: position 339,602 of record ML793504.1, read on the forward strand.
TTACAGCGGGATTTTCATCGATATTTCCATGAAAGTTTGTCGATATAGCCATGAATAGGTTTTTTAACTTGGTCGGGATTTTCGTCGCTATTGCCACGAAAATTTTTCCTATCTCATTGGTTGGTGTTAACGGCTAGTTGACTAGTTGATCTATATATACTTGACCTTAAGATACCTTGTGACATGATTGCTACAGTTGCGACACTGTTCATGGATTTTATTTGAGTTGTTTATTTTTTCCGTCACCCACCGGTTGAACAAATCTAATTCTTGATCTACATAGCTCGGATTTTGAACTTGCAAGGTTAGTATGTTTTTTTTATTGATGTACTCATTTAACTTGTAAATTTTTGT
>ML793505.1:27398-44081 GCA_009831015.1 Picea engelmannii
TATATACCAAGGAGACATTTTCATTTTGAATCATCTTGTACTTGAACATTTAAGTGGGGTAAAAGGAGGTTGCCCCCTTGAAGAGGCTTATTATTTGAAATTATCTCTTTTTCAAGGCGTTGAGTACTTTTCCTGAGGTTTTTATATGTTATATCGATGTTTGGTTCTTAACATAATGTACCTGTTGACACATTAGTATATGTTGAGGATTGATTCCTCTTCTCAGGTGGTGCTGAGTTGTGTAAGATGCATCTTTCATTATAGAGCTAGTGCTCTTGTGGAGTTGTAACTCTATTCAATTATTGTTGATAACTCAAGGATTGTAGTCCGTAATAAAAAGAAAATTGTACATACATATTGTGTTCTTTGTGTTCCTTATGGTGATGACTTATTGATGATATATGTTCACATTTGACTGGTTATAAGTGATAGTAATAAGTGATTATTAATTGGTGATTTCTAACTAAGTATTTTTGTGAAGGGAAGTTGAAAAGGATCCCTACACTGATTCACCCCCCCCCCCTCTCTCAGTGTGGCTATTGGTAAGATAATTTTTTTGTTGATGGAGGCTTCATCCACTCTGATATCCAACCCTCTTACTATAGTTATATATTCCTGACCTTAAATATTTTGGAAGTTGAGTGAAAATTATAAGGATATATCGTCATCAAAGCCTCTTAATATTTCAAAATACCCTAGCCAATTGCTCCTTTGAAAAATTTCAACAATTTCATGGTTATCATAGATTTTTTAGGGTTCAGTGGGTTCCCTCCTGTTGAACCCTCCTCCCTTATCTTTCTAAAAATAGTCACTCAATGGTATATAAAAAATATTATCTTCCCAGGAGGAACTATTAGAGGAGAAGAGAAACTCTACAAAATTATGGAATATTCCTTTCTATAAAAGGCAGGGTACAAGAAATTTTGGATGACTCTATTCTTCTAGTTATGTAAGAAATGAGATGAATAGAAACAAGGGTTATTTAAACAATATCAATGGTAATTTAGAGACAACATATATTCTTCAAATGGGTTGAGAGAGAATGAGAGAGAGAGACAAGGTTTGTTTCTGAGTAATCTCTACAGGACTATGTAATTCGACCACCACCCATAAAATTGACCATATTGACCCAACACGCAATTTGACCATGTGGTGTTTATCAAGAAAATTAAATAGAAATATACGGTATCTATAAGATAGTAATAACAACTATATTCATGAGCAATTTTTTGTGGAAAAAAAAATGAACAGTCAACTGCTACCTTCCTATAGAGAACCCTGAAGTATTTGTTCTCTATTCCTTTCTCGACTTGAACCCATTATGCTATCTTGAGTTCATGTTCCTCTGTGTTGCTAAATACTTTGTGTTTTGGAAAGACTTGAAAATGGCGGCTAACATATTTTACTCTCACTTATGAACATGATTATCGGGGTTATCTATTATCTTATCTCCAACTCTCGAAACGATGATTGCATACTTAGTGCCCCACATTGCCATAATCTTTTGAGTTTGATTTGAATGATTTGTCATTTCAACTGATTTTTCATTTATTTCATCATGATTTAAGCCACTAACTATCCCCCCCCGATGTGATGTACGAGGGAGACCTTATTCATGTCACTTTTTCCTTACTTTAAATATTGACCATGAGTAATATTTATGGATTTTGAATGTTTGTATATTGCAAAATGAAAAGTAGAGAGAAGGAATTTGGAGTAATACCTTAGGTTTACCTTTAGGATATTTTGTTGGTTTATGAGCATGATGAATTTGATGCATGTTGATTGAAGTGTTTTTGCAGGATGATGGAATTACTCTACAGGAACAAAGTATCCTATAAGAATGGGGAAGTGATGATTTTCCAATTTTTCTTTGTTGCAACATGATTATGATGACTTTTGTTATTGTAGAATTTCTTTGAATTGCATAAAATACCTTGTAGATTTTTCTTATTGTTGTAGTTTTTCCTGTAGGAGGTAAGGGATACTGTAGGATTCTTGAAAACATTTCAAAATATGAGATCACGTTGATTCTTTTATAGAGATCAAATAGTGTTGATATTGTTGTGACAAAAAATATTATGTGGTGGAAACTTAAATTTTCATTTATTGAAGGTGAACCTATATAAAGTTGTGTTTTCATGTAGGTCATCATGTAGGTTTTCTTACATGGGAAAGAGGAAAAAAATGGAATTTGGGAAAATGGGAAATGTGAAATGTGAAAAAATGGAGGGAAGCAAGGATCTTTTTATTTTTGACCTTATATATGATAGTATGAAAAGTGTTATTCTGAGAATGATGATTGAATGTGCATAAACTTTCTTAAATGCTTACTACTCGTTTATTTTTGTAGGTGGTTGTATGAATTCATTGTTTCTAATCTTTTTCTTCTTATGTAGATTCTTGTTGATATGGGGTGCCTTGGCCCCTGCAAAACAAAAACATTATTATACCATTTCATTTTTTCTATTTTTTTTTTCTTTTTTCTTTTGTCTCTTTAAGACAAAGGTGTCATTGTTGTTTTTCACTAGTGTATTGCCTCATCAAGCCTCTAAGAGGTTTTCCTAATCAGGAATTTATTTATTTATCAGGTATGATACCACTTCCATGGATTTTTTCAATCAAATATTTTTCCTAGACGCCTCAGTGAAGTTTTCATCTAAGAATTTTGTTCATTTTTTTATTATTTTTTTCCTTTTCTTTATTTTTCTCTATTACTATATCACTCCTTATTATTTGGATGGATTGAGAGTATACATTTATTCAATCACATCCTAATTTTGTGCTTTTACTATGAATATGAATTCCTCCCTTGTCAAAGGATTATTGTAAAATTTGAGCCTAAATCCATTCACTAGCAAGGAAGTGTCTTCTTCATATATGGTTCTGATTTGAACTGAGCCATCGACGTGACACTTATCAATTATGTATGGCCTAGACATCTAGTCATCATATTTCCTTTAAAGTCCTTGAATATTGAATCAAACAATCGGGCCTAATATCCTTCCTTGAATTTTCTGTGCTTGATGTTCCTTTCATGCCAAACTTTCTTTTGCAGCTACACTACTTCAGTGTTGAAGAGTGCTTGCATCGTGTATTCATCTAGGGAATTCAATTTATTCAATCTATTTTTTTGTGCTAATCAGATATTCATGTCTAATTCAGATATTTTTCTCAAAGTAAGGTATTCAATCTCAATAGGGAGCATGGATTTCTTACCATAAACTAACTCAAAAGGTGTAATCCATGTTGTAGTCTTCCATGTGATAGTGTATAACCATATTTATTTTATGAGTTTCTTTGACCAGTTCTTATTGTTCATGCTTATTGTCTTGGTGATGATATTTTCTAGTTCTCTCTTGATGACTTTAGCTTGTCCATTTTCTTGTGGATGATAGGGTGTTCATTTTTGGTGACGGATATGATTTTTTTGTACAATCTTCTTAATGAACCTTGATGTAAAATGATATCCTTGGTCTGTGACTATTTATCTAGAATATCCAAATCTTGAGAATAATATTTCTTGGAGGAATTCAACGACTCTTTTATCTGTAGCATCCTTTATTTCCTTCACTTCATCCCACTTGGTCAAGTAATCAATGCATACTAGTATGTACTTCTTATGTCATGAAGGTGGATCAATTGGACCTATGAATTCCATACCCCACTTGTGAAAGGTTCTAGTGATATATGGGGATACAAGGGCATTTCACTTCTCTTGGTAGGATTCCCCATCCTTTGACACTCATCATAGTGAGAGGTATATTGTTGAGCATCTCTATGTAATGTTGGCCAATAGTATCTAGCTTGCAAGATCTTGTAGGTTGTCCTCCTTGCTACTTAGTTTCGTCCAAATGATTCATCATGGAAGGAATGGAGATGTCATGTACTTCATATTCTCTTATACATATTCTTAGAACCTAGTATGGCCCAAGTTTGAACAGATATCATGCCACCCAAGTATATGTTGTACTCTTTCTAACAATTTTGTATCTTTGCCGGTGGGAATTTTTTTTAGGAAATCTCCATGTTGTCAAATAGTTGGATATGTGAGAAAACCATGGGGTTTGTGTTAATATTCCAAAGAGGTGTTCATATGGAAAAATGTCATCTATCATGCCTTCTTCTATAGGAATTGTTAATCTAGATAATAAATCTGCAACAACATTCTACTTTCCAGTCTTGTCAAGAATGGTTAGAGAAAACTGTTGCAATAAAAAAATCCACATGATTATTCCACCATTAATGCCAGGTTTATTCATTAAATATCTAATGGAAACATGATTAGTGTGTAAAAAAACTTGATACCCTATAACATAATATCTAAGCTTATTAAGAGCATGGACTACTGCTAGAAATTAATTGCTTATAAAATAGATTGCATAAGGCTTTTTATCCTCATTATATCCCAAGACTTATCCTATTGATTTGTTTGAGACACAAATATTAATATGGAAATGAAGAGTTCCATTAGGACCCTATGGAGTCTTTCTTTTATTGTTTCAAATGCTTCTTGACATTGTAGAGTCCAACAATATTCTATGTCTTTGGAGAGCAAGGTAAACAGAGGAGAGACTATTCTACTAAAGTATTTGATGAATCTCCTATAATAACTTTCATGTCTAATAAAACTTTTAACATGTTTTGATTTCATAGGGGCATGACGTAGTAGTGTGATGATATGTTTTTTGTCTACTTCAATCCCTTTAGAGGACAAATGATGTCCTAACTCAATCCCATCATTCATCATCATATTTCACTTGTCATGGATGAGGGAGAGGTTCAATGGTTCACACCTCTAGATAAATTTATCAAGATTGTATAATGCTTCATCAAATGAGTTCCCATAAGGATTGAAGTCATCCATATAGATTTCTACTTTGTCATGGATAAGTTTTGAGAATATGCTAAGTATGGATCTATGAAATGTGGAGAGGGAATGACATAGGCCAAATGGAAGGAATTTATAAGCAAAGGTTCCCCAGGAATAGGTAAAGGTTTCCTTTTCCTAGTCTTGACAACTGATCTAAATCTGGTTATATCCATTGAATCCATCTAGAAATGAGAAATAATCCTTTCCAGCTAAGACATCTAAACTTGGTAAATGAACGGTAGAGGGAAATGATCATTTCTTATAGCTTTGTTTAGTTCCCTATAATACAAACATATCCTCCATTTACCATTCCTTTCAGGAACAATAACCAAGGGGGAGACCCACTCATTATCTGAGATTGGATAAATGAAACCATCATCTAACATTTTTTGCAATTCTTTTTTGGCAATGTCTTTCAATGCATGGTTCATCCTTCTTTGAGGTTGCATAATAGGTTTTCATTCTTACTTGATGTAAATATAATAATTACATAGGGTGTATTCCATTCATATCCTTTTAATCTTGCAAGGGCTACAATATTTCTTGTTAGCACAACTAGTAATTTTTGTTCTTGTGGACCAATAAGTTTTGTGCTAATTTTCAGTGTTTTTGAAGGGTTAATTTCTACAGTTTTGACGGTGGGATTTTTAATTTCAGTTGTGAATAATTCTTCCCATAGTTACATTTTATTATTAGTAGAGTTTTTATATTCAATTTCATCATTTATTCCCTATATTCTCACATTAACAGGGTATTGGTTTTGCAGGAAATTTGAAATGAAAGTGTATTCATCAATATTTCTACTAGCCAAGGTTGTACTAGTTGTGTATATAGGAGTATAGACCAGGTATTTTTCTTTGCACCAGACAAGGTATTTTATCTTTGCACCAGACAAGGTATTTTATCTTTGCACCAAAAAATTTATTTCTTATAAAATATATTGCATAAGTCTTCTTATCCTCACTTTGTCCCAAGACTGCTCCTATTGATTTGTCTAAGACATAAATATGAATATGGAAAGGAAGAGTCCAATTAGGACCCTATGGAGTCATTCTTTGATTTTTTCAACTGCTTCTAGACATTGTAGAGTCCAACAACAGTCTATGTCTTTGGAGAGCAAGGTAAACAGAGGAGAGACTATTTTATTGAAGTATTTGATGAATTTTCTATAGTAACTTGCATGTCTAAGAAAAATTCTAACATCTTTTGATTTCATAGGGGCATGGCATAGTAGTGTGATGATATTTGTTTGGTCTACATCAATCCCTCTAGAGGGAAAATGATGTCCTAACTCAATCCCATCATTCATTATCATATTGCACTTGTCATGGCTGAGGGAGAGGTTAAATGGTTCACACCAATAGATAAATTTATCAAGATTGCATAATGCTTCATCAAATGAGTTCCCATAAGGAGTGAAGTCATCAATATAGATTTATACTTTGTCATGGATAAGTTTTGAGAATATGTTAAGTATGGATCTATGAAATGTGGCTAGGGCATGGCATAGGACAAATGGAAGGAATTTATAAGGAAAGGTGCCCCGGTAATAGGTAAAGGTTTCCTTTTCCTAGTCTTGAGGACTAATCTGAATCTAGTTATATCCACTGAATCCATCTAGGAATGAGAAATATTTCTTTCCAACTGAGACATCTGAACTTGGTCAATGAATGGTAGAGGGAAATGATCATTTCTTGTAGCTTTGTTTAGTTCCCTGTAATACACACATATCCTCCATTTCCCATTCCTTTTAAGAACAATAACCAAGGGGGAGACCCACTCATTATTTGAGATTGGATAAATTAAACCATCATTTAACATTTTTTGCAATTCTTTTTTGACAATGTCTTTCAATGCATGGTTCACCCTTCTTTGAGGTTGCATAATAGGTTTTCATTCTTCCTTGATGTAAATATGATGAGTGAAGATGGAAGGGTGGATTCCATTCATATCCTTGTAATCCCATGCAAAGGATACAATATTTCTTGTTAGCACAAGAAATTTGAAATGAAAGTGTCTTCATCAATTTTTCTACTAGCCAAGGTTGTACTAGTTGTGTATATAGGAGTCTAGACCAGGTATTTTTTTCTTCTTGCACCCATATTGGAATATTTTATATCATTAATGGTTGGGTAATGGGATAAATAGAAATTTATTTTTAGGACTACCCATTAGTGATGGCCATGTTCCTGGACCTACAATTGATGTATGCATCTATTGTGGCCAGCCAAGGTCTTCCCAAGATAAGAGGATACCCATTAAATTTAGATTTTGTTTTGAGGACCAATAAGTTATTGGGATACTCCCAATAATCAATAGAGATCATTATGTCTTCAAACATCCTCTTATGATTTAATGTTGATCTATTTGCAAGATGGAGCATGGTGGGGTTGTCTCTTAGGGATCCCTAAAGCTTTAATATCAACATGGTATCTCTTTTCATAACATATATAGAAATCCCTAAATATATGAGAGTATTTTGGATCAAGATTTGTTTGATGTGCACATTTACTAAAGGGATTCATGGATCCAAATACTTAGGAACAATTATCCTTCCAAGAATGAGGTCAAATAATTGTCCTATAACATTGATTGTAGGTGTGTTCTTTCTCTTTCTTATTGTCCTTTTGATGCATTCTTATTTGATGAATCTATTATAAATAAGGACACCCTTGATGGATTTTAGGAGAGGCATATTCACACACAACTTTTTGAGTTATCCTAATATTTCATTCTCTTAATATGTATTTGATTTCTTAACATTTAACCTTTAATGATAAGGAGGGTCTTGAGGTTGTGGTAAGATAACATCATCTTTTTCAAGCTACAAATCCTTTATGGAATTTTGGGGTTCTTTTAAGACTTATCCTAATCTAAGGTTTATTTCTTGTACATCTAAGGATTAAGTTTGATATGTGGATTCATTGTTGTACATGGGTTGGATCTGCTTCTTATTTAGATTGGAATAATATTGAGCATGTAACTGTGGCTAATTAGGAGGAACACTATTTTCAATAGTTTTATTGGTTTGAAGAGGAGGAGGAATTAATTCTGATAGTTGAAAATTTTGAGGCCTCCATCCTTGTGGAGAATGATTCCACTAAGGATTTGGGTTTTGTGGAAAACTAGGGAATGGTTGGTATGGAGAAGGAATAGGTTTCCCTTGGTATTTCCATTGATTTGGAACTATCACAGGAGATTGGTTAGGATTATGCCAAGGTTGATAAGACATTTGTGTATTATATGAACCAAAATGTTGAGAATGATTGTAGCTCATACATGTTTGGAAGGGTCTTAGTGCTCCAGGTCTTCTTTGATTAATGAAGCATATTGACTACACATTCTCTTTTGCTACTTGAAATGTAGATTTTAATCCTAGAAAATAAGGACATTTGTTAGTTTCATGAGCTTCCTCACAAATACCAAAAACATCTATAAGTTAAAGAGGACATTCATTCCTAGGATGCATTTTGGTGCATCTAGGGGAAAATATAGCTAATGCCTTTTCTTCTTATTGTTTCTTCTTGATAATTTTCATAGATAATGAATGCAAATTATTAGTTTTCATATCTTCTAATAATCCTCCTATTTAATTTTTTATAAGAATTGCATAGTTAGAATATTGTGATACCATTTCTACCTTTCTTTCTCGAGGATCTGGAGTGATTCTTGAATATTTTCCTAATATCATCATAATCCATCTAGAAGATATCTCCATTTGATAAGATATTCAATATTTCCATGAGATATTCTCTTACTCCTTTGATTAATACAAGCTTAAGTGAATCCCCATCCAGAGTGCAGTTGTGAGATATTTTATAGCTTAGTTGAAATCTCTCTGCAAAGTTGTTATAGTCCAAAAATTCCATATCTATGCATACAATACATTGGCCCATCACCTTTCATATTGAATATTTTTGAATTTTTTCTTTTTTCCATGGGATCGATCCCACCAAAGTGCGACACAGAACCTTCTATGTTTTTTTAGAAGTGTTGTAATTAGGTGGTAGATCCTTCCTCTACATGGATTACCTAGGTAGATTCTTTGTTGGATTTTGGCTTCCATGTTGTGAGTTTTTTCATTAGGCTTGGGATTCCTTTAGTCCTGCCATGATTGTGTATCGAATCCCCATTATTCTTCATATTTTCTGGCTCATAACCGATGGACTCCCTATGAGCATGGTTTGTTGTCTTTCAGGCTCACTTCAACTTTGAAAGAAACATATAACGAGAGATTATTTATTTATTCATTCGGATTAATTAAGAAAACAAGCCCCCATGGAGTCTTCTTTAAGCCCCTTTCAGACTCTTTAAAATTGAAAATATTGTTGAGCGATCTTGTTTCCCTTCATGCTTGTCAAACTAAAATTTGAAGGCACATCTTTCCGGAGGTAGTTTATCCCTTTTTCAGTCCGAACGGTTAATTTACAAATAAAGGTATTCCCTAGGAGATTTGGTTCGCTAGGAGAGTATTCTCAAGCATAATTTTAACCCTTTTTCGAGCCTGAGGGACTAAATTTTTGAAAAAGGGCCATTCTTGTTGGTTTTTGTTTATCTCTTTTTCAGGCCTTGGAGATTATCTACAAAAAAGGAACTCCCTCGGAGTCCATAGTTAATCTCTTTTCAAACTCCCTAAATATGAAAATATCGTCGAGTGACCTTATTCCTTTCACACTTGCTAATTGGTCAAGAAGGAATATATATTTGGCATAAGTTTAATCCTTTTTCTAGCCAATAGATTATCCAGAAAAAAGGTACGCCTCGAGAGACATGTCTTGCTGGGAGAGTTCTCCTAAGTTATATTTTATACTTTTTCGATCTAAGGGGACTAAACTTAGAAAAACATTGTGATTCCATAGTTAAGCACTTTTCAGACTCCTTAAAATTGAAAAAGGAACACTATGGAGTCTTCTTTTAGTGTTTTTTAGACTCTCTAAACATGAAAAAACACCAAGATTACCTTCTTTGGGCTTGTAAAACTTCACATGGAAGGAGTATTGTTGTGTCATCCTTAGTCACATTGCATGTCTCATCCTTGCGTCTTTGGCATAATTTCAGCTTCATTTTGTTATTAACTGAACCTTCAAAACATTCCTTAAATGCAAGCCTTGTAGCAATTTTTTCCCTTGCGATCTGACACCTTGACCCATGGAGAATTTCTCCCGAGTGTCCTTATCCTGTACATGTCTCCTTGCACTGAGCATCAATATGTTCCATGTGCTTGGAACTAGTTTTCTTGCCTGCGACACTCATTCCTCCTTTGTAACATGTAATTATTTTATTCCTTTTTAAGCTCATTAAAAATTTGAAAAAGACAAAAAAATCAAATATTCCAAAAAGAGGGGATGGGATATTTCTCTTTTATCGGTAGCAAGTAGTTTCCCTTGGACAAAGAAAATCGTTGTGTTTGTTCACCAATCTTTGGGATCTAGCATGACCTTAGGAAGTTGTTCTCGTTACATAGATTTGTGTCCTCCTCTATTTAGTTACTCTTCCAAACATATGGAGATTTTGTGGTGCCTCCTATATCATAGACTTATGTCAATAATATGTTGCCCAAGTATCATTATTTTGTCGTGATTTTGTCCAGGGGAAGTTTTATCCAACCCGAGTCTTCCATTATATAGATGATCTCTTGACTTTCATGAGTCGACCATCCCAAGAGTCCAGTCAAGTTTGGATTCAAAATCAATGAAGTTTTGTGCCTTATGATCGAGGCCCTCCAATATTTCCCCAATGGCATGTCAAATACCTCAAAGTAGTGAGTCTTACACTCCTATTGTACTCGTACCTGAGTTTTGAAGATCTTGAAGTTGTTGATCGAGCTATGAAGTTAGCATCTCTAGCCAGGGGCATTGATGCCTCCTGAGGATTCATATCTCATTGTACTTGTATGTCTTTAGATGATTTTGAGATGTAGATCTGATGTGTTTTGTTTGTAGCTACACTTTATATAGACACTCATATTTGTCTCATAGTCATGATTATTTTAAATGACATGGATCTGCAGTGTACTTGATTGGTATCCATGCTTAGTTTATCCCAAGCATGGGTATGCCCACCTCAGAGATATTATCATTATTTTGCAAACGACACACTCACGAACACTCGTCTCAGTCTCACTCAAGTTTGTTCCTTCCCACTGTGTAAAGATATTGTAATGTATTTTGGTCATCAGTTGCTCTTCTGACCTCACACATTAGGGGACATCTGTTATAGTCCAAAAAATCCATATATGTGCATACAATACATTGGCCCATCCATTTTCATACTTTGCCAAATACTACTGAGGTTTCCTTCTAAAAAACCATTTTTTGGATAGTGTATGCGCCTTATTGCACTAATAGACTGCATATACACGTGTTATGCATGCTATTTATCCCGCATACACACACATGTTGCATGCTAGTTAGCCATCATTTACCTCCAAAAGTTGCAAAAAATATAAAATTGTGTGGAATTCAGCTGATTTTACGGGCTATGGAGGGTTTCCTAACCATTTTATCCCTTGTATCCCGTGCCCAAACTGAATAACCATATTTTTATCATATAAAAATAGGTCTCGGGGAGTCATTTAGAGACATGAACAGTAGAATAAGAAATCTCTGCCAAAATCCATTCCCTTTATTTTCCCAAGATTTGCATCTCATTCTTAGTTTTAGCCTCAAATTTCCCCTCCGTCCATTCTCCCTATGCAACCCTTCATCCTTCCCTTAATGGTATGTTGGTTGTGAGAAAATAATGTGGGATTGATGCAATTGGAGCCACGATAGAGGAGCCCAGACTTGGTTCATAGAGTGATCGCCAACAAAGGTTGTAACCTTTTTTATCTTGAATTTGAATAAAATAGATTATCTTTGTCCCAAAACCCTATGTTTACATGTTCTTATTAATTTGAACATTTATAACTATGTTTAGACTTTTAAAGTGATTATTAGAGATTATATATGTTGTTGCATTTTATTACTAACCCCTTGCAAGTCAACTTTGGGAGGAGATATGTGATCTAGGAAGTAGAAACAAGCGAAAGAGGTCTACACCAACCACAAGGATTGAAGGTGCACTCATTAACCCTCTCTTCCTATTTCTCTCATCACCCAGTTTAGATGGTTTTGGGGTAGATAAAGGTAGATCAGTATTCTAAGGGAGTTGTCTCTCTGCCTATTCCTTAGACCCATTTTAGGGGGATTTTCCCCATAGAAAAAGTCTCCAAGAGATTCATTAGGTCCTTGAGTCATTCTGAAGATCTCATTTCTTGTAGCCCTTGATCTGCAATAGTCCTTGTAATTTTCATTAAAGGTGTTCTTTATTTGGTCCCAACTTGTGATGTTGTTTCCTTCTAGGCTCATGAACCATATTAGACATGAATCCTTTAGAGTAGAGAGAAAGAGTTTGATATTTTTTTCATTTATAGTATAATCATAAGTCATGCATATAACTGCAAAATAAAACAAAAAGGTGTCGGGATCTTCTGAAACAAGACCATGGAAATGAGGTAAGGAAGAAAGATTAATATTTTTCATTTTAATTTCTCCATTGGTTTCTTGTATAGGAAACTCAAAAAATTCTACCATATGTTCTTCACCATCCATGGTACGAGCAAATGGAGATTGAAATTCTTCTGAGATATTTCAAATTCTTTAGCTTCTCTTTCCAAGAAACTTCCAAGTGTCTCACAACCAACTTAAATATTACTTGGACCTATTTTTGGGGTGTGGTTTTTGGGTAAAACATTTCCTTTCTTACCTCTAGGTCGATTTATTCATGAACAAAAAGGAAATGAACATATTTTTTCTTTTTCATATAATTCTAAAATGCAAAGAACCTGACAAGGATTTGTATATACTCACTCGAAGTGAATGCACTTGGGATTTTACACCACATAAATTCTATAGTGAGGTTGTCCTTGTGTATTACCATTTCTACTCCTCCAAGTCAATGAAAAAAAAATTGCAATGATGTACAATATTTTAGCACCTCCCTAGCAATGATGTCGAAAAGTGGTGGGCCTTGGAATAGTAGCAATAATGCTACTACCTCCTCAACTTTTTACTTTAGTTGTCAACCTGGGGCTCGTACAAACTTTAGAGGTGTTGTGAAAAGTATATTCAAAGTGAACTAACAACATCCAAGATCTAAAACTAGTCAATGAGATTAATGCATGAAATTTGATTATAACTTGTGCAGGAAATCTAAATTGCATGAAAAACTTAAGCTACTTGCATAAATGGAATCAAACCAAATTTAAAAATAAGATAATCTATATTCAATAAAGAACTTTATTCTATTTGCATGAAGGGAAACACAATGAGCTATAAGAAGAAACTAAATTGACCGCAAGCAAAGAAACTAATATGTTGCATGAAAGGAAATTGCATGGAAGAAGATGAAATGTTGCATGAAAGAAATGAACCTAATTACATCTAACCTTGATACAATATCAAACCATGGTGTTATCTCATTAATAAATTATAACCTCGTAAAAATATATCTAAGAAATGCAAGAAACATCAAATAAAACTATCCTACAAGAATTTCTCTTGGAACTGTGATAGTTCTACAAGAACTGTAATAGTCCTACATGAAACTTCTACAGGATAATTAAAAGAGACCTAAAAAGATTGTTAACACTTTCTAAACTATTGACAAAGATAAATAAATATGCAATGACATGTGAGTGAGGTTCTTAGCCCTGAAAAGATGCCCCTCAGCACCTCAATGGACTTTCAATCACTTCTATAGGAAAAATTGTTGAAAAATATAGTTTGCTAATAGTCTGAATTATAGTTAGAAATGGATGTGCATAGCTATCTAGTCTTCTGAGAAAAATAAAGAAATTTAAATACAACACACTAACATGAAAAAGAAAGAAAATAATACAACATGTTCCTTGAGCCCACTTGAGTGGGCCCTACCTAAGAGAGACAAGGAACCTATAAAACATCTAATAACATGGAAACAAAAGCATCTTTATTAACCAATATCATTTGTTACATCAGGGAGTAGAGCTCCAAGTCTCAAAAAGATTATTCAACAAAAAGTAGAATGCAATATTTAGATCTCTAAGTCTCTTCACCTTGCCCTCTACATTAGAGGCCTATTTATAAAATTTAGAAATCTGCCTTTGTCCTTGGATCAAGGATGAAATAGGGGGGAAACACATCCTTCTTCAATATGTTTAGATTTTCAAGATTCAATTTTCAAGCAGTGGTCATAAATATACTAGCAATGCATCTAGAGGTAGGTGGGGGAAACTGCCCTTGATTCTTGGGACTTTGCTCTTCTCATTGGGTGTTTGACATTCTTAGTTGGTGCTACATACACACACACACACACACACACACACACACACACACACACACACACACTTCATCATGGATATTATATAAAAAAGGTACCATTACTCATTAAATTCCATCTTCAAAACTATTCATTTAGACAACATACAAAAATACCCATAATTACTATTAAACATGGTCAATTAAATAAAATTATTAGGTTTATCATGGTAAAAATGTATCTGTGATGGGCCTTCTGGATAGGAAATGTGTTAATATTAATGTTGTTATCAGGTTATTTTCAATTTACTAGAGCATTCAATTCATTTCCAAAATAACAACATAAAGAGGATTACTGAAAGAAACATAATCACAAGGTACACAACATTTTATCCTGGGAAACCCTCATGGGGGAGAAAACCCAGCAAAAAATTCCTCAATAATAGATTGCCAATACAATTCCAAGACTAATATCAAAACACCAAGAATAATCTAGGAATGAGCATGCACCTCTCTTCTCCTTCCTCCTGCAACTGCAGCTGCCTTCAAAAGATGCACACTAGATGAGTGAGTGAGTGTGTGAATAAGTGAGGTGCCATAATCACTTACAAATACTTGTTGAGGAGTAACTAGGGTTATGTCTCTTCACTTAGTAGGGTCGACTTATTCCAAGAGTGGTTAAAACCACTTTATAAACTCTAGGGACCGACTTTACAAATACCATCATATAAATAATGTTTGATCAATCCACAAAAGGGGATTTTATCTATAAGATAATAACTAAAACATAATTAGAATATTCTTCGAAGTTAAAATATTTCAACAATCCCCCTTAACAAGAAGGGTATTCTACTGACATATCCCAATACAACATCATCAGGAGAAAGAGAAGGCAACATCATCATTAACATCTAGAACACTGACTGGCACATCTACAAATCATCAGAATTTTTTCTCATCCACAACATGGAGCTGGAGTAGCATCATCATCATCATCATCAACAACAACATGAGGTTGAAACATCAACATCAATTAGCATAAAGCCAGAACAAAAATATCACCAACACGGGGTTGGTACACCATAATTAGCAACACGAGGCTGATACAACATCATCAACAACACGAGGTTGAAACAACAACATCATCAGCATGAGGTTGAGACAAAAACAACATCATCAGATGGAAACAAAATGAGGCAGGTGAAAAAACAACATTTATTGGTACTTTGACAGACTGTCCTTACTAGACCTTCGGGATCTGCCCAAGAATTATAAGATTCCTTAGGGTATAAAATCCTAACAAGCTACCACATGGTACTCTGACAAACTGTCCTTATCGGACCTTCGAGATCTGCCCATGAATCATAAGATTCCCTGGGATATAAAATCCTAATGGACCTACCAATACTGACCACAGCTGGCATATACATACATAGTTACTCTGACAAAATGTCCTTACCGGACCTTTGGGATCTTCCCAAGGATGATCAATCCCCTAGGATATAAAATCCTAACAGAGCTACCCGTTGTTGGTCAGGATACTATAGTATCATCAAAATCACTCCCCCTTTCGAGGGAGGTCCTTTTGGAAAACACCAAGCTTGTCTCAGAAGTACTCAAACTTCACACGAGACAGAGGCTTGGTCAACACACTTGCAACCTGCTCATCCGTGCCAAAATATTGGAGCTTTACATCTCCCCTCTGCACCATATCATGAATGTAGTGATATCGGATCTCTATGTGCTTCAAAGTATCATGGAATACTGGGTTCTTCGTCATCTTCATACAATTCTGGTTATCACATAGATTCATGGTGGCTTCCATCTCCAAATCGAATAGACTTGTCAACAACTTTCGAAGACATATGGCTTCACAACTGGTGGAACATGCTGCAATATATTATGCTTCTATCGTGTTAAGATCAATACTAGATTGATTCTTGCTTTTCCATGAAGTCATGGTTGACCCCAAACTGAAACAACATCATGAAGTGCTCTTCATGTCTGAAGCACTTCCAGCCCAATTTGAATCAGTATATCCATATAGTCTGAAGTCATGATCTCCAGTATAACAGAGACCATAATCCAACGTACCCTTAAGCTATCTCATCACATGCTTTTTGTAGAAATTATGAGGTCCTATGAGGCTGCCATCTAAGGTCTGTCCTTGACCTTAGTATGGCTCTAAGTTTCAATTGTATGGTTGTCTTCTTTTGCTGTTTTAGGACAGCAAACAGTCATCCCACTTTCTGCTCAATGTTTTATAGGTTAAGTGCTCTTTTAAGGTGCCCTTGCAAGTGTTTTCTTATCTCAATGTTAGCACATGAAATATAAATTAAAACACATAACACTACCTCTAGATCTTGAACTTTAAAATGTTGTTCTACAATTCTAAACATGCATAAATTTGACACAGGTATTTTTGGTCAACATGACCCTGGATAAAACCCCCCCGGGGAAAACTAGTTTGGGATATATGTCTATATAATTGTGATTAAAGCAAGAGATACAACAAGTAATGAAATACAATGG